>CATIWM010436063.1:0-19832 GCA_949671775.1 Mallotus repandus
GTGGTGGTAGTAGTGGAGGTGGTGGTGGAAATCAGTGGTGGCAGAGGTAGAGGTGGAGGTGGAGGTGGTGGTGGTGTTGGTGGTGATGGGAAAAGTGGAGGTGGAGGAGGTGGTGGTGGTGGTAGTGGAGGTTGTGGTGGTAATAATAGTTGAGAATGTTGTAGTTAATGTTAAAATATTAATGAAAAAATTTAGAAAATATTTTTTATTAATTTTTAAAAATCTTTTATAATTTAAAAAATTTAGAAAATAGTTTTCTAATTTTTTAAAGTTAAAAAATATTAAGACTAAATAACAACTTCTATTTTTCAGTTCTTTTTGTTTTTCAAAACTAAATAGGCCATATCATATTAAAATTGATATGTGTGAATATAGATTTTTGTGCACCGATGATTTTATAAGTTGAGAAAAAGAAAAAAAAAAGAATTTAGTGAGATTAAAAAATTTTAGAATTTTCGACAAGTGATAAATTAACAACAACAGCCGTGGCGGTTTGGAACAAAAGTGGAACTGAAAAAAAATCAGCATCTATCTGGTTTAACAACGGCTCTAATTTGATTCGGTCGATTCAATAAATTAATTTTTTTTTATTGAAATTTTTTTTTTTTGAATTAGAACTGTCAGTTTGGAATTGGAATTGACAGTTCACAGTTTCATTAGCAAAACTGGTTATGAACCAATTTTTCTCTCAATTTTAAGCCTGTTCAAACTGATTTCAATCTCAATTATGATTGGACCAATTTAGAGCCAATTCTAAACCCGAATCGACCCATGACCATATATCAATGATGAGATCTAATTAAAATATTAAAAATGATGAAGATAAATCATAATTTTATCAATCAGTTATTCATTGCCTCCACTGACGTTGTTTAACACATTCTTTATATAAAATAATATCGGAATTTTTTTCATAAAATATATAATATAACTTAATGGTTCACAGCTATTCAATTCAGTTTAATGTGTTTGAATTGTCCGATCCATGCTTCATTTCCAATATCGTGAATTTTTTAATATAAATTATTAAAGACGAAATTGCAATGAAAAGTTACAGCAATAAACTTCATCCATGCCTATGCCCATAACATGTAAGATGTGATGTAGGATAATCTACCTTGGGAAAAAAAAAAAACTCTATTTACGGCTCATTGACATATACTTGTCGATCATCTAATATCAAAAAATAAAATTTTTTAAATATATATTAATCAAGTATTCTCGACAATACATATTATATACATATTATATGCAAAAGAATTTTTTTTAACATAAAAACTATATACATTAAATGAAATGTCACTTGATTTATTTAAATTATACTGTACAAATTTATGTACATTTTTTAAAATTTCTTAACAATCTCCAGAAAAAAAAAATAGCATGATGATAAATGCATCCTATGCCCAGGCTAGTAGGCAAAAACATATGCAGCATTACTTGAAACTTATAGTTATAGATAAACGAATAATGTACATAACATATTGTATGTGTATATGTGTGTATATATATAAAGCACTGCTGGCTAAGAATCTCCAGAAGTACAAACAAGAAGATGACCTATCTTTCGAGCCGTAACTCCAAGTCCTTGAAAGAGATCACTAAATATTTTCTTCTTGATTCTTCCTCTAGCCGGCGGGAGCTGGATCTTGACCCTTTTCTTTATATTATTCTTCTCTTTGAGCTCACCAATGTTGTACTCTACCATTTTACTCTCCATGTCTACCTACGTGCTGCTTTAATATAATTATCTTGAAGTTCAAACTTCAACGTGCGCACACACAGATATATATATATCCATCTATATGAAGAAGGGTGGAAGTTACAACTGGAGAGAATTTGATGAATACATTATAATTAATGCCTAAATTTTTTTAATATAACATGCCTAGCTCAATTTTTGTAGTTATATTTGTGTACTCTTATACTATATAGTTAACGAGTAGAGGTCTCTATCATAGTGTCGCATGTAATAATTAATAATTCCCTATAACTATATATTGTTATACATAAACTATTAAGTCAAGAATGACTCCCATTAGAATAATAATGGGAGAAAATTTTTATGTATGATATCTTCTTTATATACATACATATATATATATATATATATACGGAAAGTTATAAAACTTCTATAAACTTTAAATTTATATAAAGAACCCCTTTTTTTCAATTAATTGGCTTAGAATAAGAGTACCAAGAGTAATTGAGAACTCATGGTTGTATAAATAATTCTAATATTAATAACCTAGAAAATGAATATTATACCAAAAAATTGAATAGTTTAGTGATAAATTTTTTTTAAAGCATCTACAGATTAAGGATTTGATGCTTACATTTCCCCCAATTAAAAAAAAAAAAAAATCAATGTTATACTATATTGTTTACTATAAATAACAACTCAACGTAGGCATTAGACAAATCATTTAAAAAAAAAAAAGTAAAAGGCATTGAATTCTCAGAGTCTTGGAAAATGGCTCCATGGTATCATTAAACAAAAGCTCAAAGTATATTATGTTATCTTTTCAAGAATTAATCCTTGTAAACCAAATATTTAATTGTGAGATTCCAGTCAAACCCTCCAACATTGCACATAACGAAGCATTTTCTATAGGAAATTAAGTGCAGCATTCCATACAAAATGAACATATGAAATGCTTCCAGCAGGAAGATTACAGAATTCAAATGTCGTCATCACCCTCTTCCAAATTTGAAAGGTTGTTCATGGTGTGAAATCAATTTTTCCAGTTAACAGTCAACTGGAAAAACAAAAAATAATAATAATAAAAATAATTAACGCGCAAGAAAGACGTGTTGATGGCAGTGAGTTGGCATGTGGCAACATTACCTTACGGTAAAAAAATATGTCGCTTTTCGATCCCAGCCGGCCGGGAGGAGATTTCTGTTATACCATCGTCTCATTACAAGTTGAATGTACCCTCACCAAACGAAAATGACTGCAAGAAAATGACTTCATGTATCTAATGCTCACTATGTACATTCCAAGAACCAGGTTAAAAGAGGTATTTAACTTACTTAAATTGATTTTTGAAAGAATTTTGCCGATTTTGTGATTTTACTTGGATCAAATTGAATTAGTTAAAATTTAATAGATTCTAAATATTAATAATTTAAAAAAAATTACTTTCTAACATGGGTTGGTAGCAAATTTTACATTGATGTAATACATTTAAAAAAATATTTGTTCATTTTTTTTTATTAGTAATCTCAAAAATTAAATTAATTTAAATTATAATAAGATTGAATTCTAAGCCTTAAATTCCAACAACTGAAATTCTCAGCTTGGCATGATTGTGCTTAGGAGGGAATGTGTGGGGAGACATGCTAGTCAGGCTTTGGTTCTGACATATTTTTTATATCTAAATTATTAGTATTTAAAATTTTTTATATTTTATCTAAATAAAATTATAAAAACAATAAAAATCTCTTAACAACTAATTTAACTGTTCGAATCAAGTTTAATTTTTTTTGTTAAATTAACGCGATATATATATATATATATATATATACACACGTATTCGTTTCTCAAAATAGAAGGTTCTAAGGTAATGATTAATGAAAGTCATATTTATATTTTAGCTAGAGATAGATATTGAAATGATTTCATTTGATAATCTAAATTTTAAGATGGAATGATTTCTATGATTTCTTCAATATTTCAAATGGGTAAATTACTTTAGCTGCTAAAAAAGAGTTCAGAAATATAATTTTAATTAAGCTCTCTATTTTTTAATTAAAAATAAATATTATTATATGGATTGAATTTCTTTTCACCCAAGTTACTTACCAGACGAAAGTACATAAGAAGAGATAGTGAATGTGCTGTATTAAGGAATCTTCATGAATATAAAATTGCTACACTGAAAATATCACCTACTATAAAAAGGTCCTAATTAGTTCCAAAACTTGTCTGTAGTTGCATGAGATCCAAGACAAACTTCTTCTTCCTTCTAAATGAAGGAATAATGACCGATTTAATGATATTTATCCTATTTAATTCAATTTTTTTTAATTAATTTATAGCAGAATCGCTGTAGATCATATTTCATTTTTTTTTTCCAAAGAAAAAGAACATATTCAAGTCCCTGAATTTTGAAATTCTTTAAGCTTAGGTCTCTCAAGTTTAATTTTATATTCAAGCCCTTCCAACTTTAAGTTGATATGACTAAAATTTCTCTTTTAATAGTGAAAATAAAATATATTAAATTTTAACGTAGTTAACAAAATAATAATATATATTCATAAGTTTAAAATTTATCTTTAAACCTTTGAGCTAATAGATAAAAAATTTCAGGTGTAACATATGAAATAATATACATTCATAAAGTCTTTCACTAGGAGCTGATATTGGACAATACATATATATATATATATATATATATATATAACCATTTTAATTTTTATGATATAATAAATTTACATGTTAAAAATTAATTTAATAAAGTTTTATGTTTGTAGAAATTAAAGTGTGTAATTATTTTTAAAAAATTCAGTACAATAAAAAATTATATAAGACCAACTCCGGCACCAAATTAGCAAAATGACTTCTGTTTTGGCGTGGGATGACTCCAATCTCATGCTAAAACCAATTTTAATTTGACGTTGGTGAACAGTGCAACGACATATTTGCTGTGAACTGTTCACCAATATCAAATACAAAATACTGTACACTTTTTTTGTTTAATTACAAAATAAGTCATATATTTTTACATTTGCAATATTTGAGACTAATTTCAACTTTATATTATTTTATTTGATACCAATTATTTTGTTTATTTTTTTAATTAAAGAATATAAAATTATTTGAATGTACTATTATTTATATTTTCAATATTACTATGATTATTTATATTAATTACATATATTATTAATTATATATACATAATATATTCACATAAATATAGAATAAAATTACATAAATATTAAAAATATTATCAAACATTACATAAATTTTAAAACATCACACAATTACTAAAAAACTACATAAATATTAAAAATATTATATAAATATTAAATATTTTAAAACATCACGCAAGTCCTAAAAAAATTCATAAATATTAAAAATATTACATAAATATCAAATATTTTAACATTTAATTATATTTTATTTTATAAATAAATATTAATTATATTTAAATTGGATGAATATGTATAAAATAAAAAATATGAATATAATTTATAAAGATAACAAATAGTAAGAAAATAATAAAAATAAGAGATAAAAAAATTTATAGAGAATATTTTTTTTTAACTTGAAAATTGGTGTCGTAAATTAGAGATTAAATTATTATAGATACATTAAAATATTGCAAAACTTGCATAATTTTGATGTTTTAGGTTGGAGATGGTGTAGTAGCTACGGTTTAGACACTTAAGAATAGACCTTAGGATAATACTACAAATGCCAAAAGAAAACTGCCAATAAAAATGATAAAACAGAGAAACATTAACTTGCTGTCTGTCCACATAGCGATGCATACAGAGTGGAGCTACATTCTTGTTGACTTGCTGTCTCTAGCGTTAAGCGCAATCTCAAGTTAGCAAGTATGAAGGAAGTACATCATAGTTTGTTAAAATTTGGATTTACTTAAATTAAATAAAGTTGTGATAGGGTGGGATTTGTTTTTATTTTGTATTAAATGAATTATTAAAAAATTTTTACTATAAAAATAGTTTTATCTGAATCGAATTTGAGTAAAAATTCCACTAATTATATATAAATATAAATGAAACTAAAATGAACCGTAAAATATTATAAAAATCGTCCCTTCAAACCATTCTGTCCCCACTCATGGGTGCAGTATGGTCCAAATTTTTTTTTATCTTATACGACATGCTACATTCAGCACTCAATATATATATATAAAATAAAAATTTATGTAATGTGCTCACTACATAATGATCAAAATGCCTTTAGTTTAAATTTTTTCTTTTCATTAGATTATTAAAAAAAAATTTACATTACGGATGTTTAAATTCTTGCACGATGGGTTCATCAGTGTGTAATTTAGATTTTAAATTAATTTTTTTTTACAAACTACGGGTGTTTAAATCCTTGCACGACGGGTTCACTCGTGTGTAATTTATATTTTAGAATTTAAAAAAATTAAAGATTATGGGTGTTTAAATCATTACATGATGGGTTCACCCATGTGCAACTTAGATTTTAAATTTAAAAAAAATTAATTGAATTTTCAAAAAAAAGGACAAAGTTGAAAGTTATTGCAACTCACGACGGATTGTACATGTAGCGAGTTGCAACATGTATCGACGTCTATATATATATATATATATATAATCCGAAGTAAACCAAAACCCTCTCATCTTGTAAATTCTTTGAGCCTGCTGCATAATAATTCATTTCAACCGTTTAATGATAATTAATTACTAGGGTAAATTCTGGTACAAACAAGGATAATGTACATTAATTTACACAACCATTGTACGTGCAAACGCTTGTTTTTTTTTTTTTTGAAAAGATAATAAAATTTCATTAAATATCAAAGAACAAATGATAAAAAGTCTGGAGGGGAAGTTCACTCCTGAAGACCAAAAAGGAAAAGAGCAGCTTTAGCACAAACATAAGCTGCTACATTTGCTGATCTTCTTACAAAGCAAATAGAGACATTAAAAAATTATCTAACAACTAAACACAGTCACCCATAACTAAGCCACAAGGCGAATCATCCACATGACTTCGAAAACAATTAACAACCTGTAAAGCATCAGACTCAACGATGATGTTATCCAACATCTTTTCACTCAACCAAGATAAAGCTTCTCTGATAGCCACAACTTCAGCTTCTTTCAATTACATTATAGCAAGCAACTGTATACCTCTCACTGAAACAAAACAACCACTAGAGTCATGTAGAACACAGCCAACACCAACCTTCTGTCCTTGCTCATTGATTGCAGCATCAACGTTAATTTTCATAAATCCTTCATGTGGTCGTTGCCAGATCACAACACCATCTTCACTTCAATTTATATCAGACTGTACAACTAAAGAATAAGCTTTCACAAGCTGCTAGTGAGCCAAAAAACATCCTGCATGATTTATGAACTGTGTGGGAGAGAATTTGACATTTCGCCATACCCAACTGTTCCTATTATCCCACAGTTTCCAATATAAGACTGCAAACAGAGCTCGATCATTAGCAGAAAGCCTTGGCAAGACATCATAGAAAAATTGAGCACATCTCGTGGGATACTAACATCCACAGAGCTAGGAAACAACTGCCAACATGCCTTCGAAATTCCACACCCAAACAGAACATGCCAAACAGTTTCCTCCTCACTAAGACACAATGGACATTGGCCATTAACAGGAATATGCCGAGTCCGCAAAAGAGATTTTGTTAGAAGACAATGATTAACACAACACCACAATAAATTCTTTACTTTAGGAGGAACTTGAAGCTGCCAGATATTATTCCAACCAGACTTATGATTACCAATAACTTCACCACACAAACACCGATAGTTGTCCCTCACAGAGAATTTACCATTCTTCCCAAATTGCCAAAACCAAGAATCCTCCACTCTTCTCAAGTTAAGCGGAATGCTTAATATAACTGCAGTATCTTGAGCATTTAAAAAGACCAGAAATGAGCTTCCTATTCCAGTGACAACCATTTGCAGTAAACAAACTATCCACAGTTGCATCCTAAAGCTCTTCTACCACCAGGGTTGTTGGCAGCCCTCTATCATTGTTGATAATCCAAGGATCACTCCATATAGAAATAAACAGACCAGTCGCAATCCTTATCCTTGCTCCCTTCTCAATTAAACCCCAAGCCTGCATAATTCCTTTCCATATATAACTGGGGTTATTACCCACCTTGGCCTGCAAAAAAGAAGAAGACAGATAATATTTTGCTTTCAGTAATTTTTCCACCACAGAATTTGGCTCAGAAACTAACTTCCAAGCTTGCTTACTAATCATCGCCAAATTAAATTCTCGTAATTTCTTAAACCCTAACCCAGTAAATTTCTTTGAAATACTCAATTTATCCTAGCTCTGCCATCGAATTCCTTGTCTTAATCCATACTTTGAACACCAAAAGATGTTCATCATCTTCTCAATATCCCTACAAAGCTCCAACGGAATTAAGAAGACATTCATAACATAAATAGGGATGGCCTAAACTACTGATTTTAATAAAACCTCCTTCCCAGCTCGAGAAAGCAATTTATTCTTCCATGAGTTCAACCGATTCCACACTTTCTCCTTCAGATAATACATAACCTCTCTCTTGTTTCTCCCAATCTTAGAGGGCAATCCCAAATAAAAACCCGAATCCACAGTCTCAGAAACATTCATAATCCATACCATATTCGCCCTAACATGCGAAGGAACATTTGCACTAAAAAGAAAGCCAGACTTTTGGTAATTAATTACCTAACCCAAGGATGAACTATAAATATACAAAAGCTCCTTAACATATCGACATTCCTCCTCTGAAGCATTAAAAAAACAAATATGAGTCATCTGCAAAAAATAGATGACTAATGGTGGGGGCTCCTCTAGTAATCTTACAACCATTCTAACACCCAGAAGCCTCTCCATTATGAATTAAAGCACTCAATCCTTCAAGACCAAGAATAAAGAGGTAAGGAGATAAGGGATCTCCTTACCTCAAACCATGACCTGGAACAAAACTGGATGACTCATGATCATTAAACAGAACACAATAACAAATCGAAGAAACACATTCCATAATAAACCCGACCCATCGAGGAGCAAAACTGAGAGAAAACATCACAACTTTAATAAATGACCACTCTATCTAATCATAAGCTTTTGACATATCAAGTTTTAATGCTGCCACTCCTTTCTTACCTCTATGTTTACCTTTCATATACTGATTAATTTCAAAAGCCATGATGAAATTATCAATAATTGATCTCCTAGTCACAAAAGCACTTTGGCTACTTGAAATAAGTTTTGGCAGTAGAGGTTTTAACCTGTTTGCTAGGAGCTTTGCTATAACTTTGTAAATGACATTGCAAAGTCAGATTGGCTGTAAGTCACCCATCCACTGAGGATCTTTCTTCTTTGGAATAAGGACAATAGAATTATGATTGATGCTTGCTTGTAATTTGCCTGAACTCCAAAAATCCTGACAGAATTAGAACACATCATCCTTAACTGTCTCCCAATAATGCTGAAAAAATGTCGGGTTTAGCCCATCTAGCCCCGAAGCTGTTTCCTTCTGCATATTGAATATAGCATTCTTAACTTCATCAAACGATATAGGTCGTAATGAATCCTTATTATCCTTACTGGAGATCACTGGAGATAGAACATTCAAAATTGGGGTAACAACACTACCTCTAAATAGGAACAAGTCAAGAAAATAATCAAGAGTTATGGTTTGCAGCTTTGCTGAATCAGATTGCCAACAACCTGCATTATCTTTCAACCGACTAATAGAATTCCTTCTCTTTCTACCCAATGCCATCATGTGGAAATAGCGAGTATTATAATCTCCATCTTCAATCCACCATTGTTTTGCACGTTGTCTCCAGAAGACCTCTTGATCAGCAAGAAGAGATATTCCTTCTGAGCATTCAAAAAATCTTGCACACCAACCTGATCACATCTATATCTCAAACATAGGAGTTTCTTTAAGCAACTGGCAAGCTGCTATTTAAAATTTACCCTAACCTGCTGTGCCCATTGAGATAGCTCTACCAAACACTGTTTCAACTTATACATTAAAGAAGCCAAACGATCCAATCTCTCCTCCACATAAGCATTCGTCCCACGAGAACGCTCCTATGTAAATAAAGGCCCAGTGTGAGAAACATCTTGCAAACCATAATCCAAAATTGCCTTTTGAAACCCATCTGGCAACCACTGTGGTTGAGGATGACCCCCCGCTTCTCCCTCCCAGAAAGAATCTTATTAAAATCACTAATCATCACCCATAAAAAATCAGAGCTCAGAGATAAAGATCGAAGCATTTCCTAGGAATCACATCGGCGATGTCATTGAGGAACCCCATAATACCCAGTCATACGCCAACTACCAACCTAATCATCCAAAATTACAAAGTCAATAAAGTTTGAACAAGTCTAAAGAATAGACACAAACATCGTTGCTTACCATAAAAGAGCCAAACCACTGCTCCTCCTAACACAATCAATAACACACAAATTATTAAAACCCAACATTAATCTAATTTCATCTATTTTTTCAGTAATGGCCAAAGTCTCACACAAGAAAAGAACTAGAGGCTTGTACTTTCTAATTTGGTCCTTTAGGAATTGAATTGCTTGTAGGCCGGCCAACCCACGACAATTCCAGGCCCAAACGATCATTAATGTAGGTGGGCATAGGCTTCAGGTCCCGCCTCTGGTCCATTTGCAAAGACACAATCAAACAACTCCTTATTCTTTTGGGTTTGGGCTTTATGAGTTATCATCTGTAAAGAAAGACTACCATCACCCTTAGATAGGCCCAACTCAACCTCTTGACGTCACCTCTTGCAATTTACTATAATTAGCTCACAATCCATAGTGGTATGCTCTATAGACCCATAATCTCGCTCATTATCACCAACACTCAACTTACCACTCTCCTGATTAATCCGTTGAGAATCATACACATTAGCAGTTCCAAAATCCATGGGACGTGGAGTAGAGGTCACGTCATTAGTAACTAACTTCCCATAACTGCCCAAAAGATCCTTTGATGGCAGACCGATCAACCCTTCCCGCATCTCCTCCTCCATAC
The DNA here is from genome assembly GCA_949671775.1 of Mallotus repandus. Lineage (NCBI taxonomy): Eukaryota > Viridiplantae > Streptophyta > Magnoliopsida > Malpighiales > Euphorbiaceae > Mallotus > Mallotus repandus. Next base: position 10,766 of record CATIWM010436063.1, read on the forward strand.
GCAACCACCGTCCACCAAGTTGATTCTGACTCCTTCAAGAAGGTACCCTTAACCAAGCACCATACTGTTTCTCCAAAGTTTCTAGAGAATCATGAAGAATTCGTTGACAATATCGATCTGAGTGACCAAACAGGCCACAAATGAAATAAAAGGTAGGAAGTCTTTCATACTTGAATTCCACAACATGCCAGTTACCACCTTCCTCCTTGATCTTCAGATTTTGTTTCAATGGTCGATGAACATTTACGGCAACTTGCACACGCATAAAAGATCTCTATAAACCCATAAAATTATTAGGATCAGACGAAATATAGGTGCCCATAGTTTGAACAATACCTTTAAGCACCTTCTCAGACCGAAAACCCAGTGGTAGATTGTAAATGTGCACCCAAAACTCCACCGTTGAAAGATCGACATCCCCAAACTCTGTGCTACCATCATACTTAGCCAACAAAAGTAGGTTTTGATCAAAAGACCAAGGGCCACCTTCCAACGCTCTAATTATATCCAAAAGATGAGAAAACTGGAATAGATACATTTGATTGCCAACCTCCTTGATACACACCCCTCTCATTGGCCTCCACAAGGAAGCTAACAAAATTTTCACAGCATTAGGATTCAAAGCTTTATTAGTTAGGAACTTACCAATCAAGCAATGCTCTCTCTTTTAGGGAGCTTTTGGAAGATCTTGACGTGCAAAAACAAAACCACCAATCCCATCATTCCTAGAATCCTCTAATGTCAGATGTTTATAAGCCTGTTGAATGTTTTATAAACCAGTCCCACTTGACTCCGCTATGATTAAAAGACAATACGAAGACAAAACTCTAAGCAAAGCACTTATCACAAGATAAGACAAACAGCCTTGTCATAAGGACAAGACTTTTCTTTTTTACTTCTCTCTTTATTGCAAACGCTTGTTTAAGAAAGATAGGACAAAGACAGAGTAATTACAGGACTTGAGCCAATAAAGGGCAGCATTAATTTTCAATTACTTCGAATCAACAAAGACATCAGATCAGCCATTAATAAACAAATGAACAAGTGTAATGTTCAGGTGCACAAGAATTGTCAATAAAATCAAATGTTTCAAAAATAAAACAAATGTGTTATTTGCAAAAGAATCATTTGAGCCTCAACCAGTTCTTGTTTTCATGCAACTTGAACTTTGACTTCTGTGTCTTAGCATTAGGCGCTTTTTTTTTTTTGAGTGTTGGTTCTGTTATGTAAGCTGAGCCTTCTTTCATCTTTTTAGCCATGAAAATTAGCCTGCACTTCAAAGAAGGAAGGCAAAAAGAGCTTGGAAAATAGACTTTGGTCCTTGCCACTTTCTTGAAGGTATTGATCCATTTTTGCTCAATGTTGCATAAGCTTGAAATTGATCTTCTTGTCTTCCCTAATACCCATAAGAAACTCAAATATAAATCATAAATTCAAATGGTCCTGCTATATTTCAAATTGTCACCTATTTTTTTTTTTAACATTTTGGTTAATTAGGATTTGAATGATGAGAGTTCAAATTCATAATCTCTGAGGCCTGAATACAACTATAGTATTGAAAGCTTGGAATATATTTTGTGACTGCATGGAGAAGTAATTTACCTTAGCAGCATCCTTGAGCGGCCCCCAACATTCCATACGATTGTACTTTGGTGAGCTAGAATGGAAATATACCCAAACCAAAGCATCTAATAACTCCGGATACTCTCTGAAAAGTACTGAATCTCCATGTAACACGGCTTCAAGAACCTGGTTTGCATCAAATCAAATGTTCTAGCAAGTGATATTAATTAAATATCTAAAGCAATCATAAATGTACTACTTGTGAAAGAAAGTGCATAGCATGAACGGTACATGTAATTGAAACACTTACCAAAGGCATTTCCTTGGAGAATATGTGGTATCTCAATTCAGCAGCTAGGTCTAACATGAGATTTGGACCACTCACATAGCAGTGGATATGCAGAGCTAGTTGTCCTTCCACTTTCTTCCATTCAGCAACCACATCATCCTTGCTATACCACCCTCTCAGCTGCCACATTCAAAACAGTGCCAGCATAAAAATCCCAACTGAGTACAAGTTCTGCAAGCCAAAAAAGAGCAACTCTATAGGAGTGCTTGTGGTGTACCTGATCAAGATTGATGATATTGGAGATGGTCAACGTCAGATGTGCTGTGAAGTCGCAATGGGATAGGATGTAAGTTCTAGGGATGATTCGTGAATATTCATTGATCTCATCTCCCATTAAAACAACTTCGAGCTTTGAAGCTTCAAATTTTGCTGGAGGAACCAAATGCCTAACTGCCTAGTAACACACACAAGTAGCCGTTTAGTGGAAACCAATGATTCAATGAAAACCAATTAAACTAAGCATACAGTTGTTTTAAACTATAGCTTTCCACTTGGAAAATGAATTGAATTACTACATAACTAGAAATGGCTTGAACATTAGCAATTTCCTCATTTTGGATTATTAGCATGAAAAGTATTGGTGAAAGAATTAATAAATCATTTACTTGAGAGCCGAAAGTTTAGCAGTCAAATGATAAATACTAGTCATGGGTTCAATTTATGACCATGGTAGGATGGTAAAATTTACTCTTATTTACTGCAACTACAAAATGACTTTCATCACAATTCCAGGCCTTCACAAATACTGGGCATGCTTGTTTTTCGGGGTCAAGTTGGGCTCCAAAGATTAGTTTGAGGCTTCCGGGGTCGACAAAGTTCCTTTCACCTCTGAAGATTCATGGCAAGGGCCATAGAGAGCCAGATTTTGGGATCAAAGAACAATGTAGATACCCAAAAATTCATAAATTAAGACAAGTACTTCCTGTAAACTTGGAAAAATGTTTATAGATATCAGCAGAATTAATCTTGTGCGTCAATTAGGCCTAGTCTGATTAATGTTTAAGCGACTCTCTAATCTTCCACACCACCAAAATTTATAACCAACTCTAAAAGAAACAAATGATAAACTATAGCTAGCACACAATCATCCAAAGATTGACTTGAAACTTAATCTCCAAGATTAATCTAAAAAAAATTGACAAAGAGCTTTAGCCTGTCATAACTGAAAATCAACACAAATGCTGGTTCCCCAGAAACCATAACCCTCTAAACGGTCTTCTTATTCCAAAATGGTTGCAACATACATCATTATAACACAATGCCAGTAATTAAACTCTATATAAACACACCTAAAAGAAGAAGAGAGCAATAACTTAAGAAGAAAAGAATATACCTGGGAAACAAGGGTGTTGAAAGGAGCTCTTCTGTTAGTAATAGAGCAAAAAACAACAGCAGAGTTGGATCTTTTGGCATAGCTGAAGGTGGTGGTGTTGTTGTTAATGGAGAAATCTGTGCATGGTGAAAGTGAAAAAGCAGAATGAGAGGCCATAGGACATGCATAAGCATAGAACAAATTGTTCCTTTCTTTCTTTTTCTTTCATCTTTCACTTCTTGAGGCCCATTGTCTCTACGTACCCTCAAACTCTCTCCAAATCCTGAAAGAGAGTGCTGAGATTGATTTGATTATGTGGAGAATTGAGGTTCATATCCTATAAAGTTCTTACCATTAGATTGCATTACGTACCCCACTTGTTCTAAAATCTTTGTCAAACCATTTCAGTCCACACGTTCCAATTTTTTAGCTCAAAATTAATTTATTCTGAGGCCAGGCCAACTACATTTCAATAAATAATACAGCACAATTTTTTTAAAATAAGGTGAAAAATATTACAAATTCAAATATTACACCTCATTATATCATTGAAAAAGAATGTCAACAATTATTAAGATCTGGAATTATTATTGCTGCACCAATTTATTTTGTTGAGTATGTAATCGTGTTAAATTAGTTAATAAAATTTTTTATTATCTTTATAATTTTATTTGAATTAAATAGAATTAATTATATTTTAATAAGTTTTAAATATCAGAAATTTAAATAAAAAATAACCACTAAAGTTCTTTCTCACTATCTTAATTAATTAATTTATATTTATAATTACTTATTTTTGTTACATATTTCCTTTTGGTCACCTTTAGCATTATTATAAACCCAGTTTTCTTTTTTTGAAAAAAGTTAAAGAGTGAAAATGAAGAATAGAAAAATGATTGGTTGTGGAATGGGAAGTTTTGACACATCATCATCAGTGATTGAATTTTTGATAAGTTATGGATAAGGATGGTGTGGCTTCATTTGGGCCTATACTCGTTGCCGCTCTTAGACTGATGAGAGCCTCTAAGCTAGGCCGTGGTGCTTGGAGTTTCGCATTTCTGTAATCTTTTTATGTAGTGGTACTACAAATGTTCAAATATATTATTCTTTTCTTCCACTATTCCATTTATTGTTATCAGTATTATTGTCAGTTTCTTTTTTCATTTTGTGGGTGGGTCAGGTCACATTTATAAAAAACTATATACAAAATTGTTAGAACGTTATTTTTATTTTCCAAAATAATATATTTGTTGGCTTCAAAAAATTATTTGTGAAAATTAATTCGTTTTAGCACCAATATTTCACCATCTCTTATTATTTATTATTTTTAAATATTATAAAATATATAATTTAAATTTTATTATTATTTAATTTATAAAATTAATTTTTATCTGTTTAAAAAAAACTGTCTCTTGTTGTACAATATATATTCTATAAAATGCTAATAGTATTCTTTTTATTATTTAATTTATCATATGTAATAAGGTCATATCACTACTCTAAATAAAGTAAAATAAAATAAAATAAATTGTCATCGCAATAATTGTAGAGAAAAAAAAATATAGGTAGAAAGTAACTCAAACATGAAAATTTTCTTTCTAGTCTTATTGGTAAAAAATAAAGCCTGATGTTTGTGATTCTTTCCAAATTTTATTATTTTAATTTTATTCATTTTATTCAATTTAATGAAAATAGGTACAATTTTGGTTGGATTCAAATAATATAGATATTCAACGATGAACTATATTTTCACTGGAACAATCCTCAACTAGCCCATTTTCTGTATTAATATATGGAAGGGGGGATTGCTATTTTTTTTTTCTGGTTTAATATATTATTTTATCTATAATATTTGAAAAAATATTTATTTATTTATAACATTTGCAATTCATGTATTATTTCATCATTGACAGAAAGATTAACAAATGTTAATTATTGCAAATGTCATAAATGAATAAATATTTTTTTAAATGTTAGAGATAAAATGATGTAATAGGCCAAAACACAGAAAAAATAACAATTATCCCTATATAGAATAAAAGTAGATTGTTAGATATTTAACCCTAACCAATTCTTATCTCTTTTTTCTTTAACTTTCTTCATCAAATACTTTTATTTTTAGCCATCGCCGATCATCTTTTAGATCGACAGTGATTTTTTATTAATTTTTTATACTATTTTATTTTTTTATCCAATAAATATAAATTTTTAATCTGTTTGTTTTATTTTATTTTTGTTCTTCATTCGTGAAGTTATTAATTCTTTTATAAGGTTTTGATGGTTTTTCTTTCTAGAGTTTATAGTTCTCTCTAATATAAAACTTTTATTAGTATTTTTATAATTGGACTCAATTAAAAACCATAAAGTTAATTTATGGCTACTGAATGTCATGAGGTGGAGCATAAAAATTGTTGAATAAATCGTCGAATTGCAAATTAAAATAGCTCCATCAACACGATTGAAAAATAGCGATGAACAATTTCATATCTTCAATGAGAGATTTTTTTGATACTTCTTAATTGTATTTTATTCATATTATATATTCATCAAGATATATTATTGATTTTCAATGAAAAAAATATTTATTTATCCTAAAAAAACAATTTGTTAGGAAATCTATGCTTTTTGGAATTGATCAATGCCTGTAAAGTGATAAAAAAAAAAAATAAACGTGGAGGGCTAAACATGAATTTTCCCAAATTTACCTCATCCAAAAGGCTAGTCGGTATTTTCATGGTAACAAAATAAGTCTTTTTTTTATATACATATATATATCTCTATAAATAATATTAAACATTATTATATTAATTATAATTATTTAATTCTAATTATCTGTATGTTATACATGTCTGATGTGTGTGGCAGTAAGATCTTATTGTTTGAACAATAATCCCAAACTGAATGAAGTGGCACATAGCAAGTAACACTATACATGCCAAATCAATCATGCATGCCACGATCGAATGTATTTGATTTTTTTTTTCCTTTTTGGGAGATATATATGGGACATAAACATAGACAATTGACTAATCAATTAATTCGCTGGAACATTTTCGATTGAGTTAGCTACAATTGATGTTCAAGTTTAAATAAACAAGACGGATAAAATATAATTTCAATATTTTGAGCAATGATGAATTTCCTAAAGCAATACATCATCATCGATAATTAAATAATTTAGATGTTGTATAGTTTGATAAAGATGATTGATACAAAAATATGTGTCTGTTATTTAATAATTTAGTATATATATAAAGTCTTATTCTAAAAATATATTATATATTTTGTAAGTTTTAATTGCCCTTCTTGTTTTATATATAAGTAATATAAAAAAATATTACTTGAAATAATAACTTTTTTTGGTACAAAAGTTGTTAGTATTTAGAGTCCATTGATTAATTCTGTTCAATTTGAAAAAAAAATATAAGGGCAGCAAAAAACTTTTTAACAATTAATTTAACGCAACTATATGCATACACTATGATTCGAAGTTAAAATATTACTTAAATGAGTATAATTTATTACTAGTTGATATTATTAGTATTTGATTTAATAATTTAGGGTAAGAAATATAATATAAATCCGTAAAATCCTTAATTATTTACAAAAGATTGCATGTTATCTTTGGTTAATATCGAAATCACCGAAGAATGGAGCCAAGTGTTGGTTTCATCTATATGGCCTGCAGGCCTGCACTTAACGTAAAATGACATTTCCTTTAATTTTTCTTTTAAAAATAGAAACTTCAATATGATAATTTTTTTAGAGGCTATTTAATATTTATTTAGTGAAATTTCCATCCATTAATCTTGCACAGCTTCTTAAATTTCCACTAGAGATTACAGATCATGAGGATGAACTTGAAGGTTACTAAACAGGACAGATGGATCGATGATTTCATGGTGATGTGACTTGCAGACGAAGTATGTAACAGTTTGAACAGTGAGTCCAAACAATATCAACTGGCAAAGAAACCAGAAACAAAAAATTCCAAATGGCACCTCACCCACCATTTCTAACAAGGAGCCATGCGTAAACAGCTTTTCATATTCTCCTCTTATGAACAAAACCAACAATGACATGCTCAAGAATATGGTAGCGTTGACCCATATTTTTCCTTTGATCAGTGCTTTGCTCTTCATCACGGCCCTAATCACATTTCTCTCTTCTTCTATAATAGAGACAACACCAGCCATTTGCCAAATTATGCTTATGTACACTATTCCACTCACGAACAATAGCATCCAAAGACTTGTAAAACCTGACCTTATCCAGTTTTGAATATGGTTGCTCCAGTGATGAGTATGATGGTTTTTATGTGTATATGAAACAGCTATTCTTTGGCACCCAAATGCTCGTAAACTATAGCAAAGGTTTTGGGGAAAGAATCGAATCCATTCACGAACGAAACGAAAAACATTGATGCATATAAATATAGAGACATAACTACATAAGGTAGTGATCATTGGTCTCTTCCAAACCTTATAAACAACACTCTTTACCTTACTGAAAGTTGCTTCTTGTTGGCCAATATAAGCACAAGTCGTTGTATAAACAACTGCAGCAGTGGAAAAAGAAGAGAAAACAAGAAGCAAAGTGGAGTACCCGATCTTGAAGGGCCATGAATTGATCATGTCACTAAGGAAACTGTAGGATGGTTTCTTGCATGTTGAAGTATTGGGTAGAAGAATATAATGTTCGTTGACACCGTTGTGGATGATGATCTTTAATGCAAAGAGATTAATGTTTGATGCCTTGACTTCAGCTAGAATAAGAAAAGATAAGGGGAGGAGTAGGCAAATAGTTATGTGGAAAAAGATTTTTTTGTGTGAGGAGATGATTTTGTAGGCTTCTTTGTAGATGCCAAAGAGGCTAATAAATTTCATTTGTTCTTGACTTATGTCCATGCTTAGTATCTTCTGGTATGCTTAATAGATGGGAGATAAATATACATAAAGAAGTAGATTAATCTAACTGAAGGTTTTAATAGCAGAGTAACTAAATTTATTGTAAGCATTGTAAGAAATGAGAGGGTCTAATTATTAAAGGTTTGTAACTATCATCATTTTATTAAATTAGTTCTTCTCTGAATTTATTTTTCACTAGAAGATAAGGTTTGTGTGATTTTTTCGAGGCAATTTTTTAACATTAAATATAATTAAAATTTTCATTGAAATAGAAATTTTTTAATTAATGTAATACTTAACAGCATTTACTGTGATCCAAATTAATAGTAAAAATATTATAATAATATTCAAAAGTTCAATCAATATTTGAAATGAACTGTTAGTTAGAGTGTAGTCTGGAGATAGTAATTTATTTCTAAAAATATTATAAAGTATAAGGTTTAAATCCTATTGAAAAAAATATTTGAAGTGGGCATAATTCATGATTAATATAATGTAAACAATATTTAATGGCGACACATAATTCTATTTCTTTTTTATTTGTTAGAAAAGTGGAAAGTACCTAAATGCAAAATTCCAGAAAACACATCAACCCAAAAGTTACATAATGCATATGATGCTTATTAGTAATTTTAATATCTCTACTTACACTTTTATTAATTAAACAATTCAAATTGCTTTACACTTAATTTATAAACACTTGTTTACATTGTTGGTAAGATACATGTATGAAATGATATACCAAGACATAAATATAGCAGCAAAATAGTAAATTCATATAAATATAGTGTTGAGAAGTCAATATTAGCCCACACCCAAATTAATTTGATGTCATTGCTTACATCAATTTAGTTAGGTGAAAATTAGGTATTTTTCACATGTTTAATTTCAATGGTTTAAATTAGTTTGTGGTTATTTTAATGAGTGGTTTAGATT
>CATIWM010436064.1:0-11462 GCA_949671775.1 Mallotus repandus
ACAAAAAAAAAAGGAGAGGAGTAGGGAAGCAAAAAAAGTAATATGAAAATTAAAAAAAAGAAAAGACAAAAATATTGACAAAGATGAGAGATTTCAATAAAAAAAAAGAGAAGAAAAGAAGGACTTGAGAGAAGGGAGTGAATAGGAAAGGCAAAAGAAAGGAAACTTAAGGGGAAAAAAAGATAACAGAGATTCGGCCTTGACAGAGGGAGAGGACTAAGGCTTTATGTTGGTGTCAAATTATGTATAGTTTTAGGACCTCAATTTGTATACTTTTTACATTTCACATAGCATTTAGAGCAGAAAAGCATATAGAATTAGATGCTTTTATGTTTTCTTTGATTTTTGTTAGGCAAAAGAGTTTCAACGAGAATTGAGAAGGAAAAAAGTAGAAAAAGAGGAAGAAAGAGCAGAGGAAAAATAGAGCCAACTCACCATCGCAATCGTGGCCAGACATACAATTGTAGACATGCCCAAGTCCAGCCCCAAGTGATGTCAAGGGGAGCATGGATTCATGTGCGATATTAGGTTCCTGCAAAGCCAGCCTTTTGTTGTGAGCACGGATTATACGTGAGCTTAACCCTTTCATGTGTGGCCTTTTTGTTGCCAGCATGACTTCTTGCATGATCACAGGCAACACATTTCTAGCAAAAGACATGCTAATGTGTGCCTATCTTAAAGGGAAAATCCAAGGAGGTGAAAGTACATGTTCTGGAAGGGCTAAAGAGGACAAAGGGACGATTTGCTTATGGATCATAATAATTTTATTCCATTCTACACACTCTCTCCAAAACACCAAGAGGATGAGAAAAAAGAGAGAAAAACCAGAGGAGGAAAAGAAGCTGAGAAAAGAAGAACCATTTGAAGATTCAAAATCTTCTTGGATAATATTTTCTTTATCTCTTTCTTGTTCTACTCTCTTGTGTGTAAATTGAATATTGAATGATGAGTTTAATAGTCATGAGTGGCTAAGTTTCTTTATGTTATTGGGATTTTGGAAACCCATTTGATTTAAGTTCATTTAATATATTGGTTCTTGTTTATAAATTGTAGATTTTGTTTGTAAAGCTTGTTGAGTGATGTATTGAGGCCTAATGCATCCTTCGTTTGAATCCATGCATTGAGAAATGGTGGATCCAATAGACCCACAAATACTTGTTAGATCTTTCAATGACTTGAGAAAGCTTGTATAGATCTAATCCTCCATCAGTTTGCTAAATGGCTCTCAAGTTAGATCTAATCTTATTATATGTTGATAATGAGAGTTGATTCATATTGTAAGATTTGATTTATACTTGTTTGTGAGATTAACATTGCTCGAAAGAGATTGTTATTTTGGTTTAAGAAAACTTGAAGTGTGCAATAAAACTTGAACTAATATGTTATTTGGATTAATGATAACGTGGTGTACAAATCTCCCAATAACATGCCTTTATCATTGATTGTTTTCTTATTATTTTATTTTGCAAAAGCCTTATCCATATTCTTTAGTTAGTTTGTTATTTTATCCATTCTTAATAGTTGTAAACATATACAACAGAGATTAATAGGTGCTTAGTCCTTAATCCTTGTGGAGATGATACTCTACTTATCATTATATTACTTGTTCAACCCGTGCACTTGCAGTCATCAACAAATTTTTGGTGCCATTGCTAGGGATTGACGGAGCTAACATCATAATTGATCAATATTATTCTGGATTATAGCATTTTTTATTTTTGATACTCTATTTTTAATTGACTTGGAAATTTTGTTTTTGGGTACTCTTGTGATTGTCTACGCACAACACTAGACGTTAAAGAAAAGAACCACTGCTCTTTATTTTGGATTTATCTCAATTTAATAAGGAGAACCATAGGAGATCAAGGAGTGCATCTAGATACATGGTTACATAATATGGAGGGCGGCAAGCTGATGCTGTAGAGCGAACTCTTCTTGAGTTTGCTATGCCCAGTTTGGAGGGAGCTTAACAAAGTATTACTAGACCAGATGTACAAACCAATGGTTTTGAAATTAAGCCTTCTCTCTTACAAATGATTCAATCTACTATTCAATTTCATGGTTTGCCTTCGGAGAATCCAAACATGCACATAGCAAATTTCTTAAAGATTTATGATACATTAAGTATAATGGAGTCTCTGATGGTGCTATTAGACTAAGGGTTTTTCTATTTACACTCAAAGATAGAGCCAAGGCATGGCTTAATTCTCAACCTCTAGTATCTATCATAACTTGGGACTCACTTGCAAGGGATTTCTAACCAAATACTTTCCTCCCACAAAGACAGCAAAGATTGTAAAAGACATTACCATGTTTCAGCAATTTGAGAATGAGTCTTTGTGTGATGCATGGGAGAGATTCAAGGAATTACAAAGAAGTTTTCCATACCATGGCCTTCATAAAGATGTCATTATTCGAACCTTTTACAATGGTGTGACAAGGTCTACAAGAGACACAAATGATGTAGCTGCAGGGGGATCTCTTATGAGGAAAACTATAGATGGTGCTTTTGAACTCTTAGAGGAGATGGCCAATAAAAATTGCTTATGGCCTTTAGAGAGGCATTTGGCTCTTAAACAAGGAGGTAGACTTGGAGTTGATGAGGTTACTGCAATTCAAGCACAACTTGTTATATTAATCAAGAAAATTGATAGCTTTACTTCAAGAGGTAATGCTGTCTCAACCTCCTCTTCTGTCATGCTTTGTGAACATTGTCATATGCTTGACCATTCAACTCTAGAGTGTGGATTTGGAGGTGGAAATGTGTATCCTAGGCAACAAAACAATAACCTTTATTCAAACACATACAACCAAGGTTAGAGAAACCACCCAAACTTCTCATGGAGTAACAACCAAAACTCTCAAAGTTTTTCTAATTAGTTCATTAAATCTCTACCACCACCTGGTTTTCAAGCTAAATCTTTAGATAAGAGATTTACTGCTATAGAGTCAAAGTTTGAGTTGAAGTTTGACAAATTCATGGAAGCTATCAGTGCAAAAAATAATAGTCAAAATGAGAAGTATGATCAAATGTTCAAGCATCACTCTTCATCAACCCATAATATTAAGGTTCAACTTAGTCAACTAGTAAATGCAGTTGCTACAAGGGCTTAAGGCCATCTTCCAAGCAATACAGAAGTTAATCTAAAAGAGCAAGTCAAGGCCATTACCTTGAGGAGTGGTAGAGAACTTCAAGGACCTCAAAAAGTACCATTAGGAATTGATGCTGAAAAAGAGCCACAAGAGGTGAAAATAGAAGATACACAACTTGAAATTCCAAAGAAAAAGCTTGAAGAGCTAAAGGAGAAATAAGTGGAGCAGCCACCAACTATAGATACTTCAAAGTATCCTCCAAAGTTACCTTTTCCTTTAAGGTAAAGGAAAATGAATGATGATGAGCAAAGGTTTGCTAAATTCATAGAAACCTTTAAGAAGTTAGAATTGAAGATACCTCTCTCGAAAGCTTTGAATGAGATGCCAAAATATACAAAATTCCTCAAGGACATTATCACCAACAAGAGGAAATGGAATGAAAATGAGACAGTTCCTTTAACGGAGACTTGTAGCTCTATCATTTTAAGAAAAATTCTAGTCAAGCTCAAAGATCTAGGGAGTTTTACAATTCCTTACACTCTTAATTCTAAAGAATTTCCTAAATGCTTGTCTGATTTCAGAGCTAGCATTAACCTTATACTCCTTTTTCTTTTCAAGGAATTGAATCTTAGAGATGTGATCAACACCAACATGACTCCTTAACTAGTTGATCACTCAATCAAGAAACCTTATGGAGTAGTTGAAGATGTGCTTGTGAAAGTGGACAAGTTTGTATTCCCAATGGACTTTATTATCTTAGATAATGAGCAAGATAAACATTGCCTAAAGCCATTGATCCTAGGAAGAACTTTCCTTAACACCGGAAAAGCTTTGATTGATGTGCATAAAGCCAACATCACTTTAAGAGTTGGGGAAGAGCATGTGGAATTTATTGTATCCAAACTAATGCAACAACCTTTATGGAAAGAGGAATCATGCATGAGAGTGGAAGTAATTAATGATTATGTAAGAGAAGTGCAAAAGAAAATGGAGTTGGAAAAACATATTGAAGATGAACAACTTGAAGATGAGAATGGAGATCATATATCCAAACCTGAGCTCTTGACTCGAAGTGATTAGCTAACACTTCCATCTATAGAGAAACCACCTCAACTTGAGCTAAAGCCTTTACCGAGCCATTTAAGGTATGCTTTCCTTAGAAAAGGAAACACACTCCCCATTATCATCTCTAACAAGCTTACTAAGGCACAAGAAGAGCAAGTTTGTGAAGTAGTTAGAAAGAGATGGAAGGCAATAGGATGGCAAATTTCGGATATTAATGGAATCAGCCCTTCTTTTGTGATGCATCGGATAGGAATGGAGGATGACTACAAAGCAACTATATAAAGGCAAAGGAGGCTCAACCCAAATATGCAAGAAGTTTTTAAGAAGGAGATAATTAAGTTGCTAAATGCTGGAATAATCTACCCTATCTTTGATAGTGAATGGGTTAACCTAATTTAATATGTTCCAAAGAAAGGAGGGATGACGATTGTTGAAAATGAGGAAGGTGAGATGATCTCTAAAAGGGTAGTGAGTGGTTGGAGGGTGTGCATTGACTATCGAAAGCTCAATAATGCCACCAAAAGGATCATTTTCCTCTTGCTTTTATAGATTAGATGCTTGAAAAGATAGCTGGACATGCATATTATTGCTTTCTAGATGGGTATTTCGGCTATAACCAAATCTGCATAGCTCCTGAAGATCAAGAGAAAATGACATTCACCTGCCCCTATGGTACCTTTACATATAGGAGGATGCCCTTTGGATTGTGCAATGCTCTTGCCACTTTCCAAAGATGCATGAATTTTATTTTTTATTTAATTGAGAGCATTATGGAGGTTTTCATGGACGACTTCTCAATTTTTGGAGACTTATTTCAGTCATGCTTATCAAATCTTAATAAAGTGTTGAAGAGATGTGAGGATACTAATTTAGTCTTAAATTCGGAGAAATGTCATTTTATGGTGGATGAGGGTATTGTGTTGGGTCACAAGATTTCTTATATTGGTATAAAGGTGGATAGAGCTAAAATTGAAGTTATTGAAAAGCTACCTCCACCAACATCAGTCAAAGGAATTCAAGGATTCTTAGGGCATGCCAAATTCTATCGCAGATTTATAAAGGATTTCTCTTAAATTGCTAAACCTTTAACTCATCTCTTAATTAAGGATGTGCCTTTTCACTTTGATAAATCTTGTTTAATTGCTTTTGACAGGTTGAAAAAGCTTTAACTTTAGCACCAATCATATCTCCACCTGAATGGTCACTCCTTTTTGAGTTGATGTGTGATGCTAGTGATGTTGCAATGGGAGCTATTCTTGGACAAAGAAAAGATAACAAACACCATGTTATATACTATGCTAGTCAAACTCTTTCAAATGCACAATTAAATTATACCACCATTGAAAAGGAATTATTAGTTGTGGTTTTTGCCCTTGAAAAGTTTTGATCTTATGTTTTAGGATCCAAAATTATTGTTTACACTGACTATGCAACATTAAGATACCTTTTTGATAAAAAAGATGCTAAGCGAAGACTTATACATTGGATTTTTTTGCTATGGGAATTTGATCTTTAAATAAAAGACAAAAAAGGAAGTGAAAACATAGTTGCAGATCATCTGTCCAAATTGAAGCAGCATGATAAGCTACCACTTGATCAAAGTGAAATCAATTATCAATTTCCTGATGAATTCCTCTTTGTAATTAAGTATGTAAAGCCTCCATAGTACGCAGACATTGCAATTACCTTGCTTGTGGAGTGCTACCATAAGAGCTGACATATATGCAACAAAAGAAATTCATTTTTGAGGTTAAGCACTACAGATGGGATGATCCAATTCTCTATAAAGTGTATGCTGATGGTTTATTAAGGAGATGTGTGCTAAGTATAGAAGTTACTTCCATTCTAACATATTGTCACAGCTCTCCTTATGGAGGCCATTATGGAGCATCTAGAACAGAATCAAGAGTTTTTGAAAGTGGATTTTATTGGCCTATAGTGTTTTGGGATTCTAAAGAGTTTGTCCAAAGATGTGACAAGTGCCAAAGAACAGGAAATATTACAAGGTGTGATAAGACGCCCCTCTCCACGATTCAAGAAGTGGAACTCTTTGATGTTTGGGAAATAGATTTTATAGGACCTTTTCCCTCTTCTTATGGTAATCGCTATATCATTGTTGGGGTGGACCATGTCTCAAAATGGGTACAAGCAATAGCTCCACTAACTAATGACACCAGAGTAGTTATTAAATTTCTTAAAAAGATCTTTGCAAGGTTTGGTGTCCTTAAAGTATTGATTAGTGATGGAGGTTCACATTTTTGCAATAAACAACTAGAAACACTTTTAAAGAGATAGAGTTCATCATAGGATTACCACACCTTATCATCCTTAAACCAATGGACAACTAGAGGTTACTAATAGGGTGCTGAAGCAAATTCTGGAGAAAATAGTAGGAGGATCAAGGAAGGATTGGTCAACAAAACTCGATGATGCTCTATGGGCTTATCAGACAACCTTCAAAACACCAAAAGGGATGTCTCCATATCATTTGGTGTATAGGAAAGCATGTCACTTGCAAATTGAGCTTGAGCATAAGGCATATTGGGCAAGCAAAGCCTTAAATTTTAATACGAATGCAGCTGGGAAGAAAAGGTTATTGTAGCTCTATGAAATTAATGAACTTAAACATTTGGCTTATGAAAATGCTAAGTTCTACAAAGAAAGGACTAAACATTGGAATGATAAGAAAATTGTTCTTAAGACTTTCAAAGAAGATGATTTAGTCCTTTTGTTCAACTCGAGATTATGCTTGTTTCCAGGCAAGCTTAAGTCTAAATGGAGTGGACCTTTCAAAGTAGTGCAAGTATTTAATTATGGAGCTGTTACTTTGGAGAATGCAAGAGGGGAGCAATTCAAGGTCAATGGCCAAAGATGCAAACCATATCAACCAGAGATGTTAGTACAGGATAAGGATGCACTTTCTCTCCACCTCACAAGCTAAAAATATCCTTGTATAGTCAAGCTATAGACTATAAATTATTAAATTTTCATTATGTTTTTTTTATTTCATTTTTTAGTTCGGGTTCCATTTTGCATTTTTTATTTATTTAGTGTTTAAGCAGTTCATGATTCTCAAAGCATGCATGTGATGGAAGTATATGTATGTTTTGGACTTTTATTGGATGCAGGGCGCAATTCATTATCGCTGCAATTGTCGTGATCGCTCAATCTTAAGCCTAACCGAAATATGTGATCGTGTATTAACTGCTACCATAATTACTCATCCCTCTATTTCACTTAGCATCCTGTCATAATCACACAAAGGACGCAATCGCAAAAGCAGTATCTTTCAAATCGCCAGCCATCTGTAAGTGATCACATCATTTTTGCAATCGCTATTATCCGACTCGCCCATAATCTATAGCGATCACATGATATGCGCGCTCGCATCTACCATGAATCCCTCTTTGCACTTAAACCATGATCATGTATTAAGTTATAATCATAAAAATTTAATCTTCTAAACTTTTTATCACGATCGCACATTATACACGATCGTGGATCCTTACCTGACCAAGAGGCGGCATCAACTCCACCACTTCCCAAATTCAAAAATAAAAATCTTCCTTATTCTATTTCCACTACCCATTTTTATTTTGCCTCTTCCCCATCAAACCCTAGCTATCTCATCTTTCATCTCTCATCTCTCACTACTTTCTTTTCTCTTAATTCCATCCACAATCACCATCATCATCATGCCTCCTTATGTTAGAGCTTCTCGCAGTCAAAAAGGAAAGGCGCCTATGAGCGAAGAGAAACCTAAGAGGGAGCATTCTTGGTAGCCAGCACCATCACCACTTCACCAACCTCCATTAAACATTGATTATTCTAGTCAGTATAATGCTCCATTCCCCATTTATAATCATGATGAGGGTGCACGGTATGTTTCTCTTTCTTCTTATAAAATAGTCACATGAAAATTTTTTTCTATTGAACTATTGCAACAATTAGGTCTGTGGGGTACTTTAGAATCATTGTGCACTAAGTTAGGTTGGGGAAAATTTATTACTTTGCACCATGACACATATAAAGAACTCACACTCGAGTTCTTCACTACATTACAACCCTCTAAATTAAGTGATAATGCTCTCTCGTGCCATTTCTTTGCAAAACCATATGAAATAAATTATGACGCTATGGTTGAAATTTTTAGTCTTCCAAAAGAAGGGTTAATAGTGGGTCATTTTAATCCTGCTCAATTTTGGAGAATCCTTTCCATATCAACTCACTATCCGAGAAATAGTGCTCTTCCAAACGGCATGATCACAGATATTATTACTTAATTCTGCACCGTTTCATGAGCTCTATAATTTTTGGGAAAAATGAGACTAGCAGAGTCTCTAAACAATAGTTGCTTCTGTTATGGGGAATGCATCGTAAAACCCCTATCAACACCATTCATTTTATTTTTCAACAACTGTTGAATGTGAGCACAAATTCTAATGGGTCACATAATCACAACACTTAATTACATTTTTTTACTTTTGACCTTATAGCCACTCATATGACTGTGATCCTATCTGGCTCTATGAACCGTGACTTCCTTTTTTATGCTGGGGTAATTACTAAGGATTTGGAGCTCCGCCACCAACAGACTCGATCCTATTTCAGGGCCAGTCGATCCGAGGGGCCACCTGAAGAATTCAGCATAATGCCAGAAGAGCTTTTTGAGGATGTCTCAGAGGACCCAATAGAACACGATCCCCCACAATAACCCAATGCAGATCGATGGAGACTAGTGATGGCCAAATTAGAGCAAATGGAACGAGACCAAAATGCCAAGCATGAAGAGTTTAAACAAGAGATCAGATTTGTAAGAAACAGACTGAACAATTTCATGATAGCTACAAGATATGGTATCATCTCGCCTTCTCCATCACCTCCAAACTCTCCTCGCCAAGGGGAGTAAACTCTTTTCCCTTACTTTATTTTTCTTTTATTTTTAGTTTTATTTTTGGTTGTGAATTTTATTTTTTTTATTTTAAGTTATGTTTGTGCATTGTATATATATAGTTGTTTTGTATTTAGATACCCTAACACACATTGAGGACAATGTGCGATTTAAGTGTAGGGGAAATCATTTGCATTTTTAGTATAGTTTGTGTATATTTTAGGTTTATCATGCATTTTAATTTTCATTTGTGTAATTTGACCCAAATTTTGAAAATTTTGACACTCGATGCTTGAATTTTTGCACCATTGCCTTATGATGAATTGGGTGTATATTTTGTAGTTTTGTTGAGTATAAATGTTTAATCTTCTTTTAATGGTTAGTTTAGTGTCTTTTAAGCTTGGTTAACATTTTGAGTTGGGATTTTTAATCATTTAATCTACTTAATGCACGTTGTTACTTGCTTGAGCATGAGTTTGAATTATTGTTTTGGGATTTAGTGTCTTGAATGAACTAAACTCCTCTTTATGGTCGTTTTGGTTGTATACGAAAGGAATTGTAAAATTCTCTTTTCCATTTATTAAAAAAAGAAAAGAGAAAGAAAAAAAAGAATAAAATGCTTAGGAACTTGAATTCCATCGAGTTCAATGCTTTTTAACAAGAGTATGAGTATTCAAAGAACCCTCTCTAAGTGTTCACATTGAATAGTTCGGGAAAGGCAGGGAACTACTGAAAGAGAGAAGAAAAAGCACAAAAAGAAAATAAAATAAAAAGGTTAAGAGTTGATTTCCGTATACCAAATTAGAACAACCTTAAATTGGAGTCTCTTTCATTCATGTATGTTTTTCCCAAGATTTTGATTCATTTTTGTACGATTGTGAGTAGATAACATGCTTTCCACTTGGTAATGTTTAATCTCGACTTGATTTGTTAACCTTGTTTTGAGATATGTAAACTAGCTATTAAAGGGAGATTAATATATGTGCTTGATGAAATTTGATATATAGACTTTATTCATTGCTTTGATAGTATATGTTTTTGAGTTTGCTTGAGGATAAGCAAAGATTCAAGTGTGGGGGTATTTGTTGTTGTCAAATTATGTATAGTTTTAGGACCTCAATTTGCATGCTTTTTACATTTCACATAAAATTTAGAGTAGAAAAGCATTTAGAATTAGATACTTCTTAAGTTTTCTTTGATTTTTGTTAGGGAAAAGAGTTTGGAGGAGAATTGAGAAGGAAAGAAGTAGAAAAAGAGGAAAAAAGATCAGAGGAAAAATGGAGTCAACTCGTTGTCACGATCGTGGCCAGACGCACGATCATAAACATACCCAAGTCTAGTCCCAAGTGATGTCGAGCCTTTCGCAAGTGCGGATTCATGTGCGATCGCGGGTTCCTGCAAAGCCAACCTTCTGTTATGAGATCGAATTGTGTACAAGCATGACCCTTTCACGAGTGGCCCTTCTGTCGTGAGCGCAACTTCATGCACGATCACGGGCAGCATGTTTCTAGCAAAGGACATGTTAATGTGTGTGTATCTTAAAGAGAAAATCCAAAGGAGGTGAAAGGATGTGTTCTAGAAGGCTAAAAGGGACAAAGGCACGATTTGCTTAGGGATCATAACAATTTTATTCCATTCTACACACTCTTTCCAAGACACCACGAGGAGGAAAGAAAGGAGAGAAAAACCAAAGGAGGAAAAGAAGCTGAGAAGATAAGAACCATTTGAAGATTCAAAAGCTTTTTAGATAACATTTTCTTTATCTCTTTCTTGTTCTACTCTCTTGTGTGTAAATTGAATATTGAATGATGAGTTTAATAGCCATGAGTGGCTAAGTTTCTTTATGTTGTTGATTTTGGAAACCCATTTGATTTAAGTTCATTTAATATATTGGTTCTTGTTTATAAATTGCATATTGTGTTTATAGAGTTTGTTAAGTGATGTGTTGAGGCCTGATGCATCCTTTGTTTAAATCCATGCATTGAGAAATGGTGGATCCAATATATCCACAAGCACTTGTTAGATCATTTAATGACTTAAGAAAGCTTGTATAGATCTAATCCTCCATAAGTTTGTTGAAAGCCTCTCAAGTTAGATATAATCTTATTGTATGTTGATAATGAGAGTTGATTCATATTGTAAGATTTGATTTATACTTATTTGTGAGATTAATATTGCTCGAGAGAGATTGTTATTTCAGTTTAAGAAAACTTGAGATGTGCAATAAAACTTGAACTAATATGTTATTTGGCTTAATGATAATGTGGTGTAAAAATCTCCCAATAACATGCCTTTATCATTTATTGTTTTCTTATTATTTAGTTTTATAAAAGCCTTATCCATATTCTTAGTTGGTTTGTTATATTATCCATTTTTAATAGCTCTAAACATATACAATAGAGATTAATAGGTG
>CATIWM010436248.1:0-14395 GCA_949671775.1 Mallotus repandus
TTTTTTTACTTTATACTGTTTTCATTTATTTTTCTCAATATTTTTTTATTGTTTTCATCTATTTTTTTCTCAATGTTTTTTTACTTAACATTTTTTTCTAACTTTTTTCTAACTTTTTTTCTATTATCTTCATTTTTTTCTATTTTTTTCTAAACATTTTGTAGCCGACAGGATCTAGCACGCGCCCAAGTGTTTGGCGACTACAGCACCATGCAAGCTTAGGGCCTGCTAGGAAATACAAAATGGACTTGGGAGCCCATTTTGGAGATGGAGTCGCCACCCGAATGAAAACCGAGACACACTATATAACAACTAGATTCCACGGAGATTCCCAGAAGCCGTCATAAGAGATCAGGTTCGGAAATTGGGTATGGGCTTTTGAATGCCCACCCAACCTTACTGTTGGCCTCCGTATGTATTTTATATTTTATTATCTTTGATTATTAGATTATTTCCTTATTATTGTATGAATTCCAATCATTTCCGATTTTATGTTTAAATTCAAATTTGCACATTAGTCCTGTTTACATGCTTATGGCCCAAACATTCAATCAAATAATAAATTACACAAATACATATCAAATAAATGGGGAAGGGATTAAGGGTTACAACATTTTACTTCAAATAAAAGTAAAATAAACTTAAAATAAACCAAAAATAAACCGATAATAAACCAAAATTAAATCATCAAGAAATCCTCTCAAGAACTAATTAAGGAGATGGACTCCTGATGATTTGATTAAAATCACTCTAAGATTTCTGCAAAACTTAAGGGTTAACCCTTTCTCACAAAACGACAATTATTAATTACAAAAAGCAAATTAAGTTAAAGTTGTGTAAAATAGACATTAATGCTCATTTAAACATGAATCAGTATCCGATTACTCTTAATATCATGGTGACTTCATGTAAAACATGGGATGTAGCACGGAACAAGTGTGTGATAAATGTAAATCATGCAAAATAATGATAGAAACTAAAGACTAATACATGCATGATTTTGGCAAAGAGGCATCGCCTCCTGGCCAAGAGGCGACTTCAAGTCGCCTCAATGTGAAGGGGCGACATCTCATTAATGAGACGTCGCCTCTTCAACAGGCACAGAAACATGCTACATTTCTTAACTTCTAAGAAATTTCAAAATAGACATGAATAAGCAAATATTGATGCAACTTGACATAAATTTACAACTGAAATTTAGTATTTCACATATTCATGACTTCAATATAACCTTAAATAGGCAATAAACACATAGAAATCCAAGAAATCAATCTTTTATGTAAAATAAACAACTTTAAGCTTAAAAGTGGGGATTCTCACTGATTTGAACATGTTTGATACTCCTAAGAGGTTAGTTTGCTTGTTTAGATGCTTTGAATGCAAGAGCTCCTTCCTTCTTCCCCAGAAAATGGATTCTCAAGCCTAAAAAGTCCTTTTCTTCTTTTTTTTTTTTTTTCATTTTCTTATTTTTTCTTCTAAAACGTTCTTCCCTTTTTCTCTCTTTTTTTTGTTCTGTCTAAAAATGGCTAACCTCTCCTTTTAATCTCTAGCCCTCTCTTTTTCCTTTTCCCAAAAATCACCCTAAGATAAAAGATCATCATTCTTCATCATTTCCCTTAGCTTTTCCCACTTTTTCCTGCCTTAAAAGTCCCATTTTTACCTCCAAAATCTCAAGGTGTGATATGTGGGCCCACCTCATGTTTATTACAGCCATAAATGGCATTTAATGCACTAAAGGTTGGCCATAAAGAGGCACCGCCTCTTTGATGATGCGTCGCCTCACCGATGCTTGGCTGAAGAGGTGATCATCTCTTCAGTGAGGAAATCGCCTCATCGGCCCAGGCCTGGGTCTGGACTTTGGGCCAATGGGCTTTTGGCTTGGTTCCTAGGTTTTGGGCTTGGTTCCTAGGTTTTAGGCTTTCGAGTCTATTCTAGAGAAGGTTTCGGGCCCTTATTGCATTCAGAACTCATTCTATCTCATCATCAGGCTTTTGTTGCAAGAATTTTCCTGGCTCGAGAAGTCACTCAGTAGAGAAGACAGAAACGTAGTCGTGTTCCTAAGGTTTTCCTGGCCCGATCAGCCACTCATTAATAGTTGAGGCATGATTCTCGAGTTTTCCTAGCTTGAGAAGTCACTCAGTAGAGAAGACAGAAATGTAGCTGTGCTCCTCGGGTTTTCCTAGCCTGATTAGCCACTCATTAATAGTTGAGGCATGATTCTCAAGTTTTTTTGGCTCCAAAAATCACTCAGTAAGGAAGACAGAAATGTAGTCGTGTTCCTCGGGTTTTCCTGGCCCGATCAGCCACTCATTGATAGTTGAGGTATGATTATTGAGTTTTTCTGGCTCGAGAAGTCACTCAGTAGAGAAGATGCGCTTCAGGGATTTATTGCTCTACCAGACACTTCTTGAAACCTGGACTTCGGGGATTCATTGCCCGACCAGTCACTTGGTGAAGAAGATGCACTTCGGGGATTCATTAGCCAACTAGTCACTTGGTGAAGAAGATGCACTTTAGGGATTCATTGCCCGACCAGACACTTCTTTGCTGATACTTCGACTAGGAAATCTTTAATTTTTCAATGTCAATTTTGGGGTACACCTGAGAAGTGAAACGGTAATTCTTCATACTTTTTTTTACGAGTTCCACTGGGGATATTTATTTCATGGGCCATTCTTCTTTTGATTAATAGGCTTTTCCATTCTCCTTCTTTCTTTCTCAACAAGACTTCCCTCTTTACCCTTCTCTTTTATATATAAACCTCATTTCCTTAATTTTCAAATTCACTTTTACCTTTAAATTCTCTTTTCTTTCTCTCACTCTTCCTTTTCATTTTCCATCTCTTTCAATCGCTATAGATACTGCGCAAACCCCAGATTTGCCTGCATGGGACCCAGTACCACCTCCAGTACACCCTCTATGCAATTTCGGCCTCAACATTGGGGACGAGGTACCTTTTCTGGCAGATGTGCGATCTCATATCTGCTAATTAGCTACTGGAGAGGTTAGTGTCTAATTTCTTCAATTTTTTCCTGCAAACAACATGAAATAACATCGGGTTATTGTCTATGAATGCATGTTTATCGATTTAACTAAGAGAAATTTGATTCAATTGAATAAAATTGCAAAAATTGAGTTTGGGTGTCGATTTTCCGGCATGAAGAGACGTCATCCCCTTGGTGGGGCGATCGCCTCTTCACGTTTAGGCAACTACAAAAGGGGCGATCGCCACCTGACAAGGAGGCGACATCCCTTCAATGGGGCGATTGCCCCTACGCATAGAGGTGGTCGCCTCTTCACCAGAAACTTAAAAAAAAATTTAAATTTACTTGGCTAGACTGATAATTCAACTTCCTATTTTGTATTGTAGCTCTATTCCCTCACTTTCAAGGGTGCTGGGAATTTCCATGGTGCCTGCATGTGGTACGATTGTTTCCCAGACAGTATCAAGGCTCATATTCACGATATGGGGTTTGCGAATTTCATCCTTTCCCTTCTAGATACTCAGGGGTAGACTGACTATCAGCCCTTGCATTCTTTGATGGAGAGATAGTCTGACACCACGCATATATTCCACCTCTCTTTTGGTGAGTTCACCCTTGACCCAGTTTCTTTTGCTGCTATTATGGGGATTCCGTGTGTAGGGAATTCTATTCCTTTGGATGCGAGCCTACATAGGATGTCCCTCGATCGTGTCGCTTATATTGAGCTTCTCCTGGGGATGGTCTCAAATATGAAGGGGACGCACACCATCAAGATTGACTCTATTCATAGTCACTATATGTGGGAGAGAGTAAAGGCGGCTACCACTGGCCACCAAATTGATCAGGTGGTGAGATCCTTTCTTGTCTACCTCTAGGGACTACACTCTTTGCTGATACAGTGAGCTCCATCGATTTGATATTTCTGATGCCACTGAGAGATCTTAACCTGGTGGCTACATATGATTGGGGTAGCTGTGCTCTTGCATATTTGTACCGGAGCATAGATGAGACTATTCATGGAGCCAGACGATTTTGCGATTTCTGGCATGCTATTCTAATATTTTCTCTCTTCTTTTCCTTCATTAAGTTTTTCTTGAATACTATTATCTGCTAACACTTCTCTCTTTTGTAGGATTGGGCCCCGGAGTTGGAGCTGATTGTGGGGTTATCCCGTATTCGTGATACTCCATTTCCTGCCATGGCAAGGTGGGGCTCCAGTGGGGCTCCAGTCGGGCTTGGAGGAGGCCAGTTGCTCACGTGCACATCCATCGTGAGTAGCTGAACAGCCTGACACCTGATGAGGTACCGTACCTACAAATATAATTATAATCAGTAACATATTTGTTAAGTATATTCTTCTACTTACCAGCTTGCTTTTTACTGCTGCACCCAAACTTATGGGGCCCTGAGGTCGGATGGACACAGGCTATGATCTGTTCAATCCCACCATCTCAGAAAAGGGTGCAACTTTGAGGACCTGATTGTATGGTTTGATACCTCGGCGAGAGGATACTATCTTGGCACGGGGGCGCTGGGGTGAGACGACCACCTCTTTCTCCTCCTAGTGAGATTTTTTGGGGACATCAATTAGAGGGAGAAAAGCTTGATCAGGCCCTAGAGGGTGATGATGCATATGAGTACTGTGAGAGAAGGAAGTCTCGATACATGGACTTCACACGAGCTCATCTCCTACAAAGGGTGCCTTTATCCGGATCCACACCTCAGGTGAGCAAATAATTTAGTTAAACATGTGATTTTTACATTCCTATTTGCATATGTCATTTTTATGACTTGATTTTCCTTTCAGGCCCCAACTAGGGCACCAACAGTACATCCTTGGCCTACTCTGTAGGAGAGGCCTCATCAGTGCCCTCGTGTTGAGCAGAGGGGTGAGGGTACTTCTTCTAGCATGCCATCTGCTAATGAGCCTTCCAGCTCTAGGTCTCAAATAGTAACTGGTAGGCTCACTGCTCCTCCAGACTTGATGACGCGGTGCTAGGTGCCTTCAGGCGAGCTTTCTCATCAGTTTCTGACAGTGGATGAGAGTTTAGAGCCCGTGTTCATCCTAGAGGCTTCCACACATGTAAGTCCTCTCCCCTTCCTTCTGAAATCCTGTTCTCAGTTTGACAATTCATTAATTGTTCAGATATCTCGAGACCAGGGTGAGTACATGTATAGGGTGATTGAGGCCTAGCGAGACTTCTTCGTGAGCATGACTTAGCAGTGGAAGGTAACAATTACTCCCTATTTCTATATGTATACATGCATTCATGATATCTTACCTCTCGTTATATTTTTACAAGATCAGTATGATGCTAGTCAGGCTAGAGTCACTACTTTGGAGTGCCAGCTGGCTGCTCTTCAAGTAAATGATGACGAGGAGGAGGCCAGTGATGGCAAGGAGGCCGCTAGAAAGGAGGAACATGCTAGAGATGGCAGCGATGATAATGGAGAGGAGCATACTAATGATCCTACCGATGAGGATGATGACCATAAAAATGATGAGTAGAGGGATGTATCTTATCTGTTAGAAAAATTGTCATTTTTCTTGACTGAACTATTTTCCCTTTTGGATAAATATTTTATTTTAGTTTAGTTTTTTTTTTGTTCACATTTTGCACTGAATGGGTACCACAACTCTTGAATTGTGTTCTAGAGCAATTAAAGGAAATTTTATTATAGGATGATCTCTTTTCCGATACATGAATTTGGCATGGAAAGCACAAATTGCTTTTGTAACAGAATAAACAAATACTCGCACTATTGGAGAGGTGTCATCTCTTCATAGAGGCATTGCCTCTTTGTGAAGAGATGATGAATGATCACCTCAATGTGTAGAGGTGGTGCCTCCTCATAGAGATGAATGCCTCTGTAGTAAAGGTCTGTAGCTATAAAAATCCCCAAATCTTCTCCCAAAATCCCTAACTCTTTATTTCCCTTATTTCTCTACTTTCTTCTTCTGAACTAGATTCTGAACTCCCAACATGACTGAAAGAAGCTTGAAACAACTACAATTGGTCTTGAAAAGCTTAGATGGTGGATCCTGGGCCAAATTGGAGTGATTTCATCTATCAACTTTCCGATCTTTGCATGCTAGGAAGGTTAACTTTCCTTTTCTTCATGTTCTTGCCCAATTTTTGGATTCACAGAAACATGTCTTCAGGTTCAATATGGTAGAGCTATACCCCCTGCCCTAAGAATTTAAAGCTATCCTAGGTCCACTTGTCGGATTGCAGTTCCTCTAATTGAACCGGATTTACACTCCATGCAATATTAAATGGCTAGAATGTTTAACTTCCCCCTTTAATCTTCTCTTCAACACATCTTTGGCAATAAAGTTCTGATAAACTCTCTTCTAGAAGTTGTAGCAGCTGTGGACAACAATGAGGTTTATTGGCCTCGAATGATGGCCTTTTGTCTATATGCTCAATTCTTGCTTATTTCCACTTCTGGCAACTATGATCCAAAACTTCTGCACATTCTTGATCAAGTGGAAGCAGGCCTGAACCCCTTTCCTCTCATTTTGGCTAACACCATTGTCGGATTAGACAACTTTGCTGAAACCAGATGATTTTTCGGAAGTCTGTTGCTATTGGAGGTCAGTTTTCTTTTCCCTTTTCTTCATTTTTTGCTTTATTATCATTCTTACCCATTTACTACTTTTAGGCATAGTTTTATGAAAAACTGAGGTTGTTGGAGCCTCCCAGAGATAGAGCACATTACAAAGCTAAGCATTGTCTCACCTAAATACTTTTCCTCATTCCAAAAGATGTTCGGAGCTGGCTATCTACATTCCCTGATGCTCTGATTCAGTGGATGTGCCCTCGGTGGAGATTGTAGCATATGACCATCCATTCCTCCACTTATTGTGTTCCCATAGCTGGCCTCCATTTCACTACTTTCTATAATCCTGCTCAACTATGCAGACAATATGGATAGAAACACTAGATTATGGGGCCAGTTTATGAGTTCGAGCCAAGGCCTCTTTCTCAATTTTTTTTGGATAATTTGGTTGAAACTTGGCCTCACAAAACCATTCTGAGGCACATTGATTACGACGGAGATCAATCTACTAATGACCAGTACAAGGTATGGATTCAATTATAACAAACAGAGAAAAATGAATTCATGATGAACAGAAGGACAAGGGCATTACAGGCATCAAGTGCCCAAGGTGTTCAAAATAGAAGAAGGCAAAACTAGTTTATGTAACTTAATCTTTATTTACTTTTTTGTTGGATGGAATTTTCCTTTTTTAGTTAAGCAGTTTGTAATGAATACTTAATACAACGTTCAACAATAACAAAGGTAATCCATTCCATTTAATTCAAGCATAAACTGATTATACATTTTTGCTTCTAACATATCTCTTGTAGTTAATTAGCTTACCCTTGCAAGTTTTTTAACTAATTATTTTTCTCTGTCTCTCTCCTTTTACACGTCCTTAATTTTTGCCTAGACCGACTTTTCAAGGTTTTCCATCTAGTAGGACTTTTTAATTTTTAATTTTTTTGTCTTTTACTTTTTCCTAGGCAACCTTTTTGCGAGGTTTTCTCCCTAGTGAGACTTTACAGAAAATACTTCTTCAGCTTATCTAGGTTGATGGGCTCTCTGAATTCATTTCCTTCTAATTCTGAAAGTATAGCGGTGCCCTTGAAGAACAACTTCTTCACCAGGTATGGAACTTCGTAGTTTGGCTTGAATTTTCCTCATGGATTCGTCATGATCGGCCTAGTCAACTTCAATACCAAATCACCCTCTTTGATTTTACCCGGCTTGATCTTCTTATTGTAAGCTCGAGCTATCTTCTTCTGATACAACTGAGAGTGATATATGGCTTTCACCCTTCTCTTGTATAAGAGCATTAGTTATGCCAATCGGGTTTCCACCTATTGATACTCGGGGATTTTGGATTATAAAAGAACCCGCATGGACCGAATTTCCACCTCCACTGGTAATACTGCTTCACATCCATACACAAGCGAGTATGGAGTAACTCCAGTCGAGGTTCTAACAGTAATCCTGTATCCCCATAGTGCGAATTGTAGATAATTTGACCAATCCCGGTAGTTTTCCATCATCTTAGATAAGATCCTCTTCACATTCTTATTTACAACTTCTATTGCACCATTCACTTGCGGCCTGTACGAAGATAATCTATAATGCTCAATCTTGTATTCTTTTAGTAAAGCTGTCATTTCTGCTCAAAACTGAACACCATTGTCAGTGACAACATAATGGGGCAATCCATATCGACAAATTATGTTCGTCTTTATAAACCTCGCCATTTGTTTTGATCCAACAGTGGTATATAATTCTGCCTCAACCTATTTAGAGAAATAATCAATGGCCACCATGATGTAGTGATGACCCTTCGATGCTTTTGGCCTTACTTCACCAATGATATCAATTCCTAAGGCTACGAATGGCCAAGAAGAAGTCATCCCCTGAAGTTCCATGGAGGGTAAATGGCTAACATCACCATATGCTTGGCAATCATGACATTTCTTTATAAATTTCATGTAGTCTGCCTCCATTGTTAACCAAAAGTAGCCTTGACGAGCTATTTTCTTAGCCAACACTGTTCCATTCATATACGGACGACGCACTCCTTCATGGACTGCTTCCATAAGTTTCTGGGCTTCATCTTTATCCACGCATCTTAAATGCACCCCCAGTTGGCGCTCTCTTATACAATATTCTATTATGGCTAATAAATTGATGAGACAACATCTTGAGACACATCCTCTCTTTTCTATCAACGTCTTTAGGAAACTACCCCGTTTCTAAATACTACTGTAAATTATAGAACCACGGTTTCTCTTCAGGGTTGATTGGCATTACTCTTATCTCTTTGTAACAAGGGATTCGGGACTTTACAAGAATAATAGGTTTGACCTCTGCCTGTTTTCCTCTTTTCCATGTCGAAGCTAGAGTGGCCAAGGCATCTGCCATCTGATTCTACTCTCATAGTAAGTAGATAATTTGCACTGAGCGAAGGATAATAAAACAATATTTGAATAATCCTAGTACAATCTCAGTTTATCTTCCCTCACATCCCATTATTTGGAGATCTGTTTCACCATTAGCATAGAGTCTTTGTATATTATTTCTTTAGCCCCCAGATTCCGCAGTGCTTCCAAACCAAAAATGCAAGCTTCATATTTGGCTTAGTTATTGGTGACTTTAAATTCCAATCTTTTCACCATCGGGATCATTTCTCCTTTTGGTGAGATCAGAATGACACCAATGCATGCTCCTCTATTGTTGACCACTCCATCAAAGTACATTGTCCATGTTTGAATTTTTATTGCCCCCAGGTGCTCATTTGAAAATTCTAACTCCCATTCTTGTTCATCACTCACTGGATTCTGAGCCAAGAAATCTACTATGACTCTCCCTTTTATCACCTTCTTGGCCACATAGTCTATGTCAAATTCAGTGAGCAGCACCAGCCATCTGGCTAATTTTCCTATAAGTGACGAAGTTTGTTGGAGATACCTCATGGGATCGTGCCTACAAACTGCTTGAACCCTGTAAGACTGGAAGTAATGCCGGAGCTTCTTCATTGCCTAGATCACAACCAAACATGTCTTTTCTACTAAACTGTAGTTGGCTTCGTAAGGTAGAAGCTTCTTGCTCAAGTAATACATTGCATGTTTGACTAATATTGCACCTATCGCATCTCTTTTGATTGCCAGATAGAGGATCAAAAGTTTACCCCATCTCGATGGTTGTAATAACGTAGGATTCATCAGATAACTCTTAATTGTTTCAAAACCTTGCTAACACTTATCATCCTAGATCACTGGTTGATTCTTTCTCAGGAGCTTGAAGATCGGCTCACAAATAATAGTCAACTTAGCAATGAACCTGCTAATGTATTGTAATCGCCCAATAAACCCTTTGAATTCTTTCTTGTTCTTTGGCACAGGCATCTCTCAAATTGCTTTAACCTTATCTAGATCCACCTCCATTCCTTTCTGACTAACGATGTGTCCTAGCATCTTTCCAGAGGTTACCTCAAAAACATACTTCTTTAGGTTTAATATGAGAATGTACTTTTTAGCTCTGGCTAGGAACTTGTCTAAAGCCTCGAAGTGTCCTTCCCATGTTGAAGACTTCACCATCATGTCGTCCACGTATACTTCTATTTCCTTGTGGACCATGTCGTGAAGCAGAGTAGTAGCCATCCTCTGATAGGTAGCTCCCGTATTTTTTAAACCAAATGGCATTACTGAATAACAATAGACCCCTTATTCGGTAGTGAAAGAATTCTTCAGCTTGCCAATCACTACCATCATGATCTGGTTGTATCCTGAGAAACTATCCATGAAGGAGTACATAGCACTAGAGGTTGTGCTGTCGACCAATGTGTTAATATGCGATAGGGAAAATCATCTTTCGGGCAAGTTTTATTCAAATCCCTATAGTCTACACACATTCTGACCCTTCCATCCTTCTTAGGAACTAGCACTATGTTGGCTAGCCACTGGGTGTCATCCATTACCTCCAAGAACTTCACTTTCAGCTGCTTTTCCATTTCTTCTTTTATCAGAAAAGCCTATTCTGACTGCAATCTTCTCTTTTTTTGCTTTACTGGTGTAATGTGAGGATATGTAGGGATCCCGTGTCCTGCAATTTCCCTATTAATTTCAGGCATACCCTCGTAACCCTAAGCAAATACTTTCCATCTTTTCTTTAATGTTTCTTCCATTTTTATTCTCTTATCAGGAGTCAAATTAGAAGCAATAAGTATATTCTTAGGATTATTGCATGTGCCTAAATTAAATGATTTAGTTTGCACTGAATTAATGTCAAACATATGCATGAAGTGATCATCACAAACAGAATAACGGTTAGGAAACATATCACACAAGTAGGCAAAGTCAGATCTTATTGCATTAACTTTAGAAAAGAAAAGATCATTAATGTCAAACATGTTTGTAAGAGAAAAGTCAAAATCATCATAGAAGACATCTATGATAAAATTAAAGATAAAAGATTCAAAGGCACATTCCCCTTCCTGATCTCTATTGTCCTTCGACTTCGCTGTAAGGATGTCTTTTTTTGGCTCTAGAGTTTGAACCATTTCTTCCACCACAGGTTCCTCAACAGTAAATTCTTTGGCCCCACCCACATGTTCAGTGAAGGTTTTGAATTCGGTGACCAACTTTTTCGCTATTATGAACGGTTCAGGATTACCGATGTAAGGGTAATTAGTGCCTTCCTCCATGAATGTCTCCCTTAGTGCCTTTCGGTTTTTAGCCTTAGGCTTTGAGCTCTTGGATTTCTGATATCCCAACCTATATTTCAAAATGGGGACCTTCAACTCAACAAACTCTGACAGGCCTTGTAGGTTCTTCCCTAGTCCCATTCCGGGCATGAAGTTCATGTTCTTCATCATGCTTACTATTTTTGGATTTAATTCATCTTCATAGATAACGTAGACCTTGAAGCTAGGACTGACCAAAATTTCATTGGGAGCTAGCTTCAATGCAGCGACTGCAGCGACTGTAGCATCAATTTTTGCTGTTATAGTGACTACTCTCCCCTCGTGCTGAAACTTAATTTTCTAGTGCATAGTTGATGTTACTCTTCCCAAGGGATGGAACCCTAGCCTCCCCAATAACACGGTAAAGGTGACAGGAATGTTAATGATATGCAGGTTGACCCAAACCTCAAGGGGTCCTGTCTTGACCAAAACCCCTAAAGGTTCCTTTAACAAGCCTTTTCGTATCAACATAGGCCTTTGAAGCGGGTCAAATTGTAATAACCTAGTCTCTAAGACTTAGTATAGAGCAAGAAGGGTGTCGAACACTCAGGAATTTGGCTAAACTTTATATTAACCGTATGGATACTGAGATGGATAGGCAAGAAAAATCAAACTAAAAAATAGCATCCTTAGCAAGCAATTTGCATAATGGCTTTGCAATCTTGGAAAAATCTTTGATAAATCTTCTATAAAAGCCCGTATGTACCAGAAAGCTTCTTATATCTTTAACACACTTTAGAGGTGGCAAATTAACAATCACTTCTATCTTTGTCTTATCAACTTCAATGCCTCTCTTTGAAACGGAATGTCCAAGAACTATGCCTTCTTGTGCCATAAAATGGCACTTTTCCCAATTCAAGACTAATCCATGCTCAATACACCTGTCAAGAACTTTAGAAAGATTGTCTAAAAAATGGGAAAAGTTAGTACCATACACACTAAAATCATCCATAAAAACCTCTACACAATCATCAAGTAAATCGCTAAATATGGAAAACATACATCTTTGAAAAGTTGCGGGTACATTGCATAAACCAAAAGGCATATGCCTAAAGGAAAAAGTACCATATGGACATGTAAATGTGGTCTTATCTCGGTCCTCAGGATGAATAGGAATTTGATAAAATCCACTAATTCCATCCAAATAACAAAAATAAGAAAAGTTGGCTAATCTCTCAAGGACTTGGTCAATAAAAGGCAATGGGAAATGGTCCTTCCTAGTTGCTTTAT
Organism: Mallotus repandus; assembly: GCA_949671775.1. NCBI lineage: Eukaryota > Viridiplantae > Streptophyta > Magnoliopsida > Malpighiales > Euphorbiaceae > Mallotus > Mallotus repandus. The sequence continues at coordinate 12,490 of CATIWM010436248.1, forward strand.
TTAATTTTCTATAGTTAATACACATACGCCATCCCATGACAGTTCTAGTAGGTATTAAATCATTAGATTCATTCCTAATAACTGTTAAGCCTCCTTTCTTTGGAACAACTTGAACGAGGCTCACCCACTTACTATCACTAATGGAATATATGATTCCATTATCAAGCACCTTTGTTACCTCTTTCCTAACCACCTCTTTAAGAGTGGGATTTAATCACCTTTGACCTTTAACGGAAGAGTTAGCATGGTCCTCTAAAAGAATTCTATGCATACATACATTAGGAGCAATACCCTTCAAATCATTTATAGAGTAACCAATGGCATTCTTATGATTAGCAACTCATCACATAAGGTATCAACATTATCACTAAGCAAGGATGAATTCACAATAAAAGGAAATTTAAAGTTAGAGTCAAGAAATGCATATCTTAGATTTGATGGCAAAGGCTTGAGCTCCAATTTGATTTCTTCATTTGGTGTAGTATCTTTCGGATCATCCTCTTTTCTTAAAGGTTCAAATCTTGATGTCCATCTTAAAGGTTGATATTTAGTCACTTCCATAAGTTGCTCATTAGCTTTTTGCACCATGTGTGGTTCTATAGGGTCTTGCTCTAAACACTCATGAATCACCTCATTAATGCATTCATCAATAATATCTATGGAATCAATTCGACTAACCACTTCTACCGGTGTTGACTTCATAATATTGAACACATCAAACTCCATGTGGTCATTGTCGACTTCTAATGTAGTCTTTCCTCTCCTCATGTCAATGATTGCTTTTGCTGTCATAAAAAATGGTCTTCCAAACAAAATTGGGATCTCAAGATCTTTCTCCATTTCCAAGACAACAAAATCAGCTGGAATTACAAACTTCCTTACTTTAGTTGGCACATTTTCAAGAATGCCAAGAGGATAAGTGATAGATTTGTCCGCCATGGAGAGACACATATTGGTTGGCTTAAGTTCTTCCAAATTAAGCCTTTTGTAAATAAAGTAAGGCATAATGTTAACACTAGCTCCAATATCACATAATGCTTTATCAAAATGGGTACCTCCAATTACACAAGGGACCGTGAGCGAACCAGGATCCTTAAGCTTTAGAGGGGACTTGGAGTACATAGCCTTAGATTCTTCAACAAGGGATACTAAGCCATAATCTTCAAGCTTGTTCTTGTGGGTAATAATATCTTTCAAAAATTTACCCCATGCCGACATATCTCTTATTGCTTCCACAAATGGTAAGGTGATGGTAAGCTCCTTAAGATAATTAAGGAACTTGCTAAATTGTTTATCCAAATTGCGCCTTATATACTATTGAGGAAAAGGAAGTGTTTTAAAGTCTACATTGGGTTCATCTTCCTTAGGTAGTGTGGCATCTCCCTTTGTACTTTTCGTTGCACGCTCATCATCTTTCTTACCACTAACTTCCACTTCTTCAATCCTTACTTTATCATCATCAATCACTATTTTTTTCTTGCTAGAACTCCTTTCAACCTCTTTATCGCTTCTCAAAGTAATTGCTTGACAAGTCTCTTTTTGTGTAAACTCTGGTTGGCTAGGAAGCTTCCCTAAGGGTTTAGTGTTAGAGGAAGAGGCTTATTGGGAAATTTGTGTTTCAAGGATGCGGTTGTGAGTAGCAAGTTTGTCAAGCTTAGAAGCTAGTTGTTTAAGTTGCTCCTCATTTTGTTTGTTGATGGTTATTTGTTGGTTAACAAATTGCTCTATAAGATTTTTAAGGTTGGGTTTTGATTGGTTTGGATTGAAGGCTTGTTGTTTCATGGGAAATCCATGAGGGTTTGGGGTTTGGTATTTGGGTTAAATTGGGGGTTTAATTGGGAGGACGGGTTTGGCCATGAGAATCTGAGATGGCTCCTCTATTGAGGGTTATATGAATTTGAGTTAA
>CATIWM010436320.1:0-29610 GCA_949671775.1 Mallotus repandus
AACTATATAATTTATTTTTAAAAAAACTAATCTTTAAAATATAAAATAAATCATTAGAGAATCAATTATATTGTTATTAGTTTATAAAAGAGAAATAATGCCATATTTGATTTTTCATAAAATAAAATTCTTTAAAGAAAAATAAATATTTTTTTATAAAGTAAAATAATTTAAAAAATAAAAATTTTACAAAAAGTGTAATTTCAATTTCAATTTTAGCTAACTTTTTAAATTCAATAAATTACATATTTTTGATAAATTATATATTTGAATTTTCTGTTTTTATATTTTTTAATTTAATCAACAGAGTTTCCCTTTATTTAAAATAGCTATTTAATAATTAAAATATTTTTAATATCATATTTAATTGCACTGTTTATAATTTTTTTATTTTATAAATTAGTTTACTTTGCAAATATATTTTTTGTAATGAATTTTATTTTATGAAAAAAAATTAAATATATCCTTGTATAATTATCAAACTCATTCATAAGAATATATAATATTTATTTTTCTTTTATAATCTATTATCAATGCAATTAATTCTCTAATTATTTATTTTACATGCTAAATATTGAGTTTTTGAAAATAAATCATATATTTACATTTTTGTATTAAATATACAATATGGATAAATTTTTAGATATTAACTTATTGTATTGAAATAAATCTCAAAAAATATATTCAAATAATTAAAAATCAATAAAAATTTGTAACTAAGTAATGAAATCCTCAATACCTAAAATTTTATCCTATGATACTTTACACTTTTTAGTTAATAACTTGTAAATATTAATATTTTTATTTTTTTGTAATATAAAAATTAAATATATATTGAAGAATCAATATATATTGAACATTAAAAAAATAAATAATACATTAAAACAATTAAACATTAAAAATTTAAATGTTGTATTAACTAATAAAAAAGTTATTTAAGATTAAGGATAATTATGTCATTTAAATTAATAAAAAGTCAAATATAGAGTGCATTTATAAACAAGTAGAGTGCAAAAATCTCCACCCTTTTATTTCAACTTCTTAATTTTAGTAAAAATATTCCAATTTCATCAATTCTTGACAATTTTAGTACATATAGGTATTTGGTCAAAATGGAATAAAATATGATGATGTGACATTTATAAAATGTCAAATTTATCCTTTATACTATAAAATCTATAAAGATCTATTGGCGTACAAATTTTAAACGTTTACAACTATTTTTTATTTTTAAAAATATTTCAATTTAAATATCATTTGATTAATTGAATAAAAAGTGTTGACATCAAAATTAAAAAATTGAATTTATATATGATAAAATTTTTAATTTATGATGGATTATCATTTTAATAAAATTTTAAAAATTATATATATGTATGTGTAGTAAAATATGACAAATTTTCTTTCAATGTTAAAGCTAAATATTTTTTCTTTCAAAAAAAAAGTTAGCTATTTTTAAATACTTTCAAATAAATAATTATGAAATAATTAAAAATTTTGAATTATATAAAGTAATAATTATTTATATTAAAAATAACTCTATTTTTTAAAATTATTATCATGAAAGTCATTTATGAACTTAATAATTATTTAATAGTAAATATAATTCTTTATTATAATGCATGTATTTTTTATTTAATTTTAAATAAATAATTATTTATATTAATAAATGGGATAAATTAAAATATTTTGTTAAATGTAAAAATTGGGATAAATTTTTTAAAAATTTGAAATATTTAAATTTTTTTATACCAATATACCACTATAGATTTAAAAACATTAAAAAAGGTAAATTTGACATTTTATAAAATGTCATGTCAATATTTTGACCAAAAAGCTATTTGTACTAAAATTGTTAAATCGAAACATTTTTATCAAAAATAAAAGATTAAAATAAATTGTAAAAGGTTGCAAACTTTTGAATTTTTTGCATCACTGGGCATTTTTTGGAAGTTATAATGAATTTTTACTGACAGTTAAATCGCACATTAAATAGCATTCGTATTATTTGGATAAAAACTCTCCACCTAAATGAGAAATTAATATAAAATAATCTTGAACTACACTCATTATGTGTAATTGAAAAGCAAAACCAATGAAATTGAGATAATAAATAAATAAATGAAAATTAATCACAAAATATATCTTTTTAAAATAGAATTAAATGATAAATTTATTCATATTCTTTTAAATTTTTAGTTTACATCATTTTAATTGTGAAATATTAAAAATATAAAAATATATGAAAACAATTTATTTTGAAAAGTTTTATATTTCCATTTTAGTAAAAATTTTATTGTTATTTTTAATTCATTTACATAGTAATTATCATATATTTTAGTCTTTTAAATTATTTTAACATGAAATTTTTTTTTGTCTATATTTGTATGTTTATGTAGGAAACTAAGAGTTACATAAAAATATTAATAATTTTTATGTGATACATATTAGTGATATGGTGAGTGCACATATAAAAATTTGTATTTTGACTTAAATTGTTTAAAAATTACATTCTTGACCAAAAGCACTTTTGAGCTCCCCTTAATGTAAAATATGCAATTTTGATTATCTTATGTTAATCTAGCTCTATCATTCATGTTACTTTCATCATGTTGCGTTGTATTGACATTTCCTGCACATTTGTTATGCTTAATGACGCCAGTGTTTAAGGAGTTCGATTATCGAACAAACTTACTTTACCATCTAACTCTCCCAAGTTAGGATTTTGCAATCACCTCAATCTATTCAATTAGATTGATTTTTACCACTTGAGTTTTGAGGCTCAACTTAAACCTTACAAACAAGAGTTTAGGATCACTCTTTAAACCAAATCCCAAGTGTTGTCAATAGGCAAATACTTAAACCATACAATTAAGAATAAGTTCTCACTTCCCCTTTTCTAACCCAAGAATATAGATGAGGAAGAGTCCTAATTTTATCACACAACCCACTCTCAAATAGTATTTTTTAATAGTAGAAAAATAGAGGAGGAGATTGAATGCATAATTAATTCAAAGAATAAATTTCTCAACTAAAAAAGTTTCTAACTATTGAAAGATGCTCTGACACTTGTATTTATAGTTGAAGATCATAAACTAGCTATTGGGGTGCATTTAATTCATCTTCAAACTTCACCATTCTTCAATTAATGCTATTCAACCTTTTGCAAGAAGAATGCTGCTCATGATCGTGAGGGCATGCTCATGATTGTGACAAATGTAATTTATAACTGTTGGAGACTACGGGAGGTGATATCACGATCGTGATGAGAGATCATGAGCGGTAGGGTCTTCAAGGGCTTTAAAGACTCATAAGGCTCTTAAGTGTCTGTGATGATCACAATCACCTCTCGACCATACTGTGGCCCATGAGCGATAGCCTTCTTCCCTTTAACGAAGCCTTAGTTTCACAAGCTGAACATCATCATCACGGTCTGGACTATTTTTCATGATCTATCCATAATTATGAGGGCAAATAATGACGGGCACAGACTCCTTTGCATTTCACAAACTTCTTTATTCCTCTATTTTTAAGTCATGCTCCTAATCATAAGGGTTGTTCATGATGAGTGCTAAGTGGCTTGAATTTGATGTAGGATGGGATGTCTTCCATTTAATCCTTGTTGTTTGTTAATGTTATATGGAGCTTTGAAGATGCATCAATTGATCTTTTGAACACTCTTAAGAGAAAGTTAAGTCTACAACACTTAGCAAATATGATTAATGTGATCAAATTATTTGTTAAAGTCAAAACAAAGGGATTGATCATGTACAAGATCAATAATCTCCCCCTTTGTTAACTTTGGCAACCAATATGATAAAAACTTTGTGCATAAATAATATGTCAAGTGTGTAGCTCTTCCTTAAAGTTATACTTAGCAAATTTTGCAAAAGATGAGTGTGTTCTCTCCCTCAAAGCATGCATAGGTGACTTGAATGCATTTATGAATCAATATAGTTCTTTGATCAAGATAGGCATTAACATAATTCTTTTTATCATAAAGGAATTAACAATGTGAACTTGTGAACTAGTACTTCAAGTATGTTTCAAGCGAATATTTCAAGTGTATGCAAAAATGAATATTTTAAGTATGTTTCAAGTGTATGAAGAAATTAAAAGTGTATGTATAAATCAGAAGTTATTATTGTTCTCCTCCTTTGTGAAAGATCAAAAAGAGAGGAAAGTGAATACAAGTAATGAAAGGATCAAATAGAGGAATAAGGAAGCACATAAAGATAATTTCATTGGTAAGAAGAAAAAGTACAATTAATAAAAAAAACTTAAAAGATAAAGACATAAAGCTTAAAAGGAAAATATAACATAAAAGCTAAGCATGTGGATCAAAGTCTTGAGGATCTTGAGCATCGCCCTCTTGTGAATCCATAAATGGAGGGCTTTATTGAGGAGAAGTATGAGATGGATGTGGAGGCCAAAAGCATTAAAGTTTATGATAGGCATGGGGTTAAGAAATGTCATATTCCACATGATCCATCTTTTAATCAAAGTTATCAAGCCTTGCATCAACTCTATCAAACCTATTGTTGAAGTTGGACTCAACAATGGACATTTTATCAAAGAATTGTCCAACCAAGCCAATTCATCTTTAACACTTTGATAGGTAGAAGGGCCTCTAGCTCTCTTCCTTTGAGGCATATGAGATGTTGGCGCCTATGCTTGTGCTTGAGTACTAGGTTCTTATTGCTCTTCACCAAGCCCCAAAATCCCAACAGTCTCAATGTCTTCAAGGTCTTATTCTAACACCTCATCAATTTCATTATTCTCATCCTTATACAAATATTATTCTCTCACCTTATTGAATTGTTTAAACTTTTTAAGAAAATTTTCATCAAACAGGGTATTGGGAATTGAATCTTGGGAAGTGGCTAGCAGTTCTAAAGACTATCCCTCCAATATATATACTTCCAATCACACTATCACTCACTGAAAGGAATCGATTACACACACCAAAATATAGCAGAAGCATGGTGTGAGCACGAAACTAGTTAGGATAAATTTCAAAAAAACTTCCTAGTGTGTAATCCTTGCATGAAAGGCAAGAATTCCAAAAACTACCAAGATCATAACACATTTAATTTACACAACTAATTTTCTTGCATGCTAAATAGAAAATAAAAATAAAGATTTACAAAATAACCAAAACATAAAGCATGGCAAGAGATCTACATCTAGAGTTTAGTAACTCTTACAAACTCCGAATGTCGGTAGCACACTCAATAGGCTTTAAGAAATGGTTAATGAAAATCTACAAGCTCCTAGCTCCCCAAGTGCGAAGCCTCTAGCTTAAAACACATAAGTGGAACCAGAATGTCTCCAAGCTTTTGAAGAATCTCTACCTATAAACTCCTTTTTGTGGTGACCCAAAAGCTTGCTAGAGCTCCTCTTTTTGCTTGGATCATGTAGGACTTCTTACCTCCTTTGGATGGATGTAGCCTTCACTTGCACAACTCTTGTACAAGGGACGATGCTAATGGACTTATGAAGAAATACAACTCTTGTATCTCTCACTCAAACACTTACAAAACTTAGAAGAAAGAAGAAGAAGAAGAAGACTCAACTCTTATTTTTCTTTTAGTGTTTTAATGTCTCTCAAATGTAAGTGATAATAGAAGTGTGTAGAGAAACTCTACTAACTTAGTGTATGTATGTAAGAGACTAATTTGCATGTGTAGAGATTCTCCACTAACTCAAGCTTGAGTGTAGGATAAGCAATCTCATGCATGTGCTTACTTTTTTACTTTAAGTGTAAAATAAGATACCTTATGCATGCAGAGAATGACCACTAACTTAAGGTGCATGCTTATGACACATCTCCATATTGTCAACCATGCAATCACATTGCATGTAAAGCAATGCTTATGTGGCCACCATGTCACATGCTTAGCTGGCACCTCCTTTAGTCAGTAGGCTTAGGCTTGGGCTCATTTAACTCTTAAATAGGCACATCTCTACAACATCCACTAATTAGTCTTATGGGCTTTATTTAACACTTAAATAAAGCCCTTTCTCACTAATACACTTAGTTATTTAAGTCCATCCATCATCCATTAAGATACATATACATGGTCAATCTCATAGCCCATATCCAAAGTAGTAAAGGTGGCAAATATCAATTTGGTCCTTAAACTTAATATCACATATTAAATTAAGTCCAATTTAATATTTAATAGTCCTAACCTTTGAATTAGATTTCGGGATCTACTAGATCCTCACACAAGCAAAAATCTAATTCAATTAATATAATTAATTAATTAAATACTTTAATTAAATAATTAAATTAATTATTATCATTGTCAGTGCTACTCTTATGTACGTGACTTACTAAGTTCAAGTTCAAATGGCAATGGAAATAAATAATATTAACTCTTAATATTATTGGAAACTCTTTCCTAGTTAAATGTGAAAATCCCAATTAATCATATTTAGTTTCCATAAGTCGTGAGTTACCCCTAGCATAAATGTCATGACTACCTAATTGGAAATGAATGTTATCCGTAGATTCACAAGAACCATAGAGCATAATTACCATGCACTCGATGTCCCTTCATTTAAAGATCCTGACATCGACTAGAGTCATGGTCAGTCAAACTCTAATTGCCTCAATCATATGACCTCATCAATTCTCGATAAAACATGACTTCAACTAGAGACATTTTCTAGCATCGAAACACTTTTCGATTAAGGCAAGTTTGACCTGGCCAAGTACTTATTCATCGAGAACAACTTAGATAGCATATGATCTTATCCTGATTCACTCCAGATAATGAATTCCATCTTTGTCAATCACTCATCCCTACATATAACTGATTAGAGCCACCACACGCTATATACCCATACATGGCTAGCACAAGTATGTAAGGAGTAACAAACTCTAACTAACTATATGTTGATGACCGTGTCGCCTCAGGTCAAAAGACCATATGCACCATTATGTCCAAGACAATAATTGTTGACAAAATTGAATTTCCATGCAATTACTATCTTTACATCATAATTTGATCCACCCATCACATGAGTATCCACATGTCTATTCTGATATTTCATATCAAGTAGCATGAGACTCACTACCTCCCACTATCGATATCACATACTGATTAAGGAAAATAGACAGAGGTGATAGTCTATAGATTAATACTACCCATATATTAATCCTATGACTACGAACATTTTATAGCATATGTACAAAAAGAATTTGTCACTCATATTATCAACTCTTGATAATATATTCTTTTAACATAATGCTAAAGGGTAAATACTCAAATAAACAAATACTTTATTTAAATGAATATTTAATTACCATAGGGATAAAAGTACAATGTCATTTATATTACAAGAAATGGCACTAGGGCACATCTATACTAACAATCCCCCACTTGCACTAGTACCATTCACTACAATATCTAAGACTAAGATGACGATCTAACTGTAGCTGGGTGAGCGCCTTAGTGAGTGGATCAGCCACATTATCGGCTGAAGCTACCTTTTTGCACGAGCACATCACCCTTTCCAACAAGTTCTCTAATAATATGATAGCACCTTTCTATGTGTTTAGATTTCTGGTGAGACCTCGGTTCCTTTGCCAAAGCGATGGCTCCATTATTGTCGCAGAAGAGAGGAACTACCGACTCAATGGAAGGAATAAATCCTAGTTCGATGACAAACTTCTGAGTCCAAATAGCTTCCTTAGCAGCATCCAATGTAGCTATGGACTCAGCCTCTATAGTGGAATCAACAGTGATACTTTGCTTAGAACTCTTCCAGCTCATTGCACCTCCATTACAGGTGAAGACAAACCCAGAGATAGACTTTCTATCATCCACATCTGACTAAAAGTTAGAATCTGTGAAACCTATAAGCTGTAAATCACCTCCTCAATAAGTCAAGACTAAATCCTTACTCCTTCTCAAGTACTTAAGGATAGCCTTAACTGCCACCCAATGCTCCAAGCCTGGGTTGGATTGAAACCCGCTAGTCATACTAACAGCATAGAAAATGTCCAACCTAATACATAACATAGTATACATTAGGCTTCCTATAGCTGAAGCATAAGGAACCTTGGCCATCTCCGTCATTTCCTCAATTTTCTTAGGCGATATCTCATTGGATAGGTGGATACCATGCCTAAAAGGTAACAATCCCCTCTTGGAATCAAGCATGTTGAACCTCTTCAACACCTTTTCCAAGTAAAAACTTTGGGATAAACCTATCATTCTCTTCAATTTATCTCTATAGACTCGAATCCTGAGAATATAGGTGGCCTTCCCTAAGTCTTTCATTGAGAAGGCTTTAGACAGCTATAGTTTCACAAAAGTCATAATACCGACATCATTACCAATAAAAAGAATGTCATCTACATACAAGACTAGGAAAGTGAGTTAGCTCCCACTAACCTTCTTATAAACACATGGATCATCCTTGTTCTTAATAAAACCATAAGAATGGATAGCCTGATCGAAACAATGATTCTAACACCTTGAAGCTTGCTTTAGACCATAGATTGATCTATTAAGCTTGCGTACTTTTAAGCTTTCCTTAGATTCAAAACCCTTGGGTTGCTCTATAAAAATTTCCTCCTCAACATAGCCGTTAAGGAATGCAGTCTTGACATCCATCTACCAAACCTCATAATCATAGTGTGCTACTATAGCAAGAAGAATCTGAATGGATTTAAGCATGGCTACTGGCAAGAAGGTCTCCTCATAGTCGACCCCTTTCCTTTGGCGAAACCCTTTCGCTACAAGCCTAGCTTTATAGGTCTCTACCTTCCTATCTGCACCAATCTTTCTCTTGAAGATCCATTTACACCCATTAGGTACAATACCATCAGGAGGATCAATAAGTGTCCAAACTTGGTTTGCATACATGGAATCCATTTCGGTTCTCATTGCCTCAAGCCATCTTAAAGAATCTTTATCACATAAAGCTTCTTCATTTGTAGTAGGATCATCAACATGAATGCTCTCTTCATGAACATGCAACTCTTGCACATCATAAAGAAAGTTGTATCTCTCCAGAGGAAGAGATACCCTACTAGACTTTCTAGGAGTCGGTGTGATGACATTCTCAACTGGAATAGGCTCTTTGGGTTGATCAATATCCATTTGATCATTTTGTTGGGCTTCTTTAGATGACTCCTCATCTAACATTATCTTCCTTCCTTTGTCACCTTCCTTAAGAAACTCTTTCTCAAGGAAAATAACATCTCTGCTTACAACAATAACTTACTCAGTAGGAAGATAAAAGCAATACCCTAAACTATCTTTAGGATATCCAACAAACCATCCTTTAATCGACTTTGTATCCAACTCGTTCGATTTTAACTTTTTAATAAAAGTTGGGCACCTGTAAATCTTAACATGTTTAAGACTTGGTGCCCTACCATGTCATATCTCATATGGTGTGGTAGAAACAGACTTTGATGGAACTCGATTAAGGATGTAGGAGGCTGTTTGGAGCGCAAAACCCCAAAGTGATATAGGAAGATCGGTGTAGCTCATCATAGAACATACCATATCCAATAAAGTATGATTTCACCTCTCGGACACACCATTTAATTGAGGTGTTCCAGGCGGTGTGAGTTGTGATGTAATGCCATGTTCCTTAAGGAACTCAATGAACTCGATACTTAAGTATTCACCTCCTCAATCTGATCTTACAGTTTTAATACTTTTCCCAGTTTGGTTCTCTATTTGGGCCTTAAACTCCTTAAACTTTTCAAAGGATTCACTCTTGTTCTTTATAAGAAACAAGTGCCCATACATCAATAGATCATCTATAAATGTTATAAAGTAGTAGAAACTACCTCTAGCCAATTCACCAAATAATCCACATACATCACTATGTATGATCTCCAATACATTATTGGCTCTTGCCATTTGTCCAACAAATGGTGATTTAGTCATCTTGCTTTGAAGACAAGCTTCACAAGATGGATCATATTCGGATTCAAGATTGCTCAAGATTTCTATCTTTTCTAACTAAGTGATCCCATCCTCCGCAATATGACATAATCTCAAGTGTCATAGATATTTAGAGTTAGAGGCATTTTCAATTAGCATTGCATTCACATCATTAACATTAGTTTGAGGCTTATTGTCATTGGAAATATTATCAACATAATATAAACCATGTATTAAATAACTCATGCCAACCAGTTCATTTCCAAAATGAATCTTACATACATCTCTACAAAAGAGGAATTCATAACCCTTTCTAGTCAAACTAGAAATAGAGACAATGTTCTTATAGGAATTAGGTACATGCAATACATCTTCCAATAACAAAACATGATTATATAAATCAATTGAAGTGGATCCTATAGCTTTGGCTGCAACACTTGCTCCATTACCAAGCCTTAAGGTTACTTTATTGGGCCTCAACCTCCTCTCATTTACTAGATTCTATAAGGATGAACAAATGTAAGAACTTGCACCGGTATCCAATACCCATGCATTAGATGAGCTCTTAGAACATTTATAAGCAAATAAATTAGAGAAAGTCTCACCTTCTCCATGGTTGCCCTTTCCCTTTTTCTTATGAGACTCAAGGAACTTAGGACAATTCCTCTTCCAATTTCCTTCACCTTGGTAGTGGAAACACTTTCCCTTGCCTTGCTCTTCCCTCACATGGGCCTTGCCCTTATTCTTGGCTATGCTGCCCTTGGGCTTGACAACACTTGTCTTTCCCTTCTTCTTATTATTGCCTTTCTTCTTAGTCCCACTATAAGTGGTAATAAGGGCAACCTCTTTCCCTTTGCTCCATTGTATAGCCTTTTGGGCTGTCACAAGCATGTTTAAAAGCTCCGCAAGGGTGCACTCTATCTTGTTCATATGGAAGTTTACAACGGTTTGCCCAAAAATTCGGAAAGGGACTGAAGGATCAAATCTAATTGGAGGTGGAAGTCCATTATGAAGACTAGACTCTCTAGCTCCTCTATTGATCTAATCATGGAGTTCACATGGGCTCCAACACCCTCTCCCTCCATCTTAGCATAGAAGAGCTGCTTAGATATCTCATATCTAACAGTCCTACTTTGTTCACCAAACAACTCTTGAAGGTGAAGTAGGATTTTCTTTGCACTTATATACTTCTCATGTTGCCAATGGATTTCGGTGCTCATGGAAGCCCACATGATGCAACGTGCTTGCATATCATCATCCTTCCATTTATCAAGAGTGATTTGCTCCTCTTAGGAAGCATTTTCAAGAAGTGGTCTAGGTGGGTTTTTTTCTAATACATAAATTATTTTCTCGAAAGCTAAAATAACTTTTAGGTTCTTTAGCCAATCTATGAAATTAGGGCCCGTAAGCCTATGTTGGTCGAGTATGATCGCGAGTAGGTTTGATGGTCTCATATTATCAAGTTTTTGTAAAGGTAACAAAATTAATTAGTTATATGACATTGTTTATTTTACCATTAGATTTGGTTTTTAATCATAATGGTCTTTCACTAACTTGGCGAATCCTACACTTCCAAAGTAGCAAACGGAAATCCCTTATTGGATGGATTTCTAGTGGGTGATGGAGTTCTTATTGGGCCACTAATATTCCTCAGGGACACATTGCCATTCTTGGAATAATAGTTCTCATTAAGTGGACAACTCTTTTCCATCACATCTCATGTGAGGTTCCATCAAACGGGCTCCTAATGTTACGGGCCTTAGGTACACATTGTCGTTCTTGCCCTTTGGCATTAGTTAGGTCCACACCATTAGATCAGTGTGATGTATGGATTTGAACACTACAAACCTCAGGTACTCCTATTTGCTATTCTTGACCCATAGTGTATCCATATACCCACAACATCTCAAGCTTAACAATAACAGTACATGAATCTCTTGGGCCCAATGTACACCCTTATGTGTCCATAGACGATATACAGAAGCTCAAAACCATGTAAGTTATTGCTCCAATGGAGAGCCTAGACCTAAATTTAATTTGGAAGATTTTTGGGTCTATAATTGTTCAGGTCTCACTTCCCACGTTAGCCAATTTCAATTGTATATATCTCATACATACATGGCATGAAATCTATTCATATATACATATCACATATGCATATAGCATGTTACAACATATATATTACATATATACATAGAACATGCAAAATGGATGCACAAAGAAGAAGTGATCATGGGCCTTTCCTAAGCTTATTCTAACTCTTAGAATAAATTACAAATTGGCATAGCCCAAGAAAAGCCTTCAAATCATGAAGTCCTTTGTCAACATCTCCATGGGCATTGATCCATGCCACCAAAGGGTTGAATGGGCCACCATCTTAAACACTTCAAGCCCAAGTCAATACTCTTGTGATTTACATTCAATCTTTGGCATACCAAGGCAAAAATTACATCCTAAATCTATGCAATTAACATTTAATTACATACTAAAAATAATAATAATAAAATTAATTACTATTACAAACCAAAGGATGTAAAGTAAGTTCATGATCATTCCATGCATGTATGACGAGCAAATATTTAATAAAATACAACTCTTGCATATTATCATGTATTTGCAAAGTCAAACAAACAAGAAAAAAAATAGTTGTCTATGCAAAAATGTGAATAGTACCGAAACAATACCATGAACAGTGTTTTGAATAGTACCATGAACAATATTTTTGAACAGTACTGTGAACAGTGTTTTGCATTTTCAAGCATCTTAAGTCACAACTCTTGCAACTAACAACAAGCATAATCACAACTCTTGTAATTATTTTAACATTTAGCATGTAAATTATGTGATTTTGGCTCTGATACCACTTGAAAGGAATCGATTACACACATCGAAATATAGAGAAAGCATGGTATGAGCACGAAACCGGTTAGGATAAATTTTAAAAAAATTTCCTAATGTGTAATCCTTGTATGAAAGGCAAGAATTCCAAAAACTACCAAGATCACAACACATTTAACTCTTAAATAGGCCCATCTCCATAACATCCACTAATTAGTCTTATGGGCTTTATTTAACACTTAAATAAAGCTCTTTTTCACTAATACACTTAATTATTTAAGCCTATCCATCATCCATTAAGATACACATATACATGGTCAATCTCATGGCCCATATCCAAAGTAGTAAAGGTGGCAAATATCAATTTAGTCCTTAAACTTAATATCACATATTAAATTAAATCCAAATTAATATTTAATAGTCCTAACCTTTGAATTAGATTTCGGGATCTACTAGATCCCCACACAAGCAAAAATCTAATTCAATTAATTTAATTAATTAATTAAATACTTTAATTAAATAATCAAATTAATTATTATCATTGTCAGTGCTACTCTTTTGTGTGTGACTTACTAGGTTCAAGTCCAAATGGCAATGGAAATAAATAATATTAACTCTTAATATTGTTGGAAACTCTTTCCACGCTAAATGTGAAAATCCCAATTAATCACATTTAGTTTCCATAAGTCATGAGTGACCCCTAGCATAGATGTCATGACTACCCAATTGGAAATGAATGTTATCCGTAGATTCATAACAACCATAGAATATAATTACCATGCACTCAATGTCTCTTCATTTAAAGATCCCAACATTGACTAGAGTCATGGTCAATCAAACTCTAATTGCCTCAATCATATGACCTCATCTTCAGTTCAATTCTCGATAAAACATGACTTCTACTCGAAACACTTTCTAGCACCGAAACACTTTTCAGTTAAGTCAAGTTTGACCTGGCCAAGTACTTATTCATCGAGAACAACTTAGATAGCATAGGATCTTATCATGATTCACTCCAGGTAATGAATTCCATTTTGGCCGATCACTCATCCCTACCTATAACCGATTAAAGCCACCACACTCTATATACCCATACATGGCTAGCACATGTATGTAAGTGGTAACAAACTCTAACCAACTATATGGGGATGACTGTGTCGCCTCATGTCAAAGGACCACATGCACCATAATGTCCAAGATAGTAATTATTGACAAAAGTGAATTTCCATGCAATCACTTATCTTACGTCACAGTTTGATCCACCCATCACATGAGTATCCACATGTCTATTCTGATATCTCATATCAAGTAGCATAAGACTCACTACCTCCCACTATTAATATCACATACCGATCAAAGAAAATAGATAGAGGTGATAGTCTATAGATTAATACTACCCATATATTAATCCTATGACTACGAACATTTTATAGCATATGTACTAAAAGAATTTGTCACTCATATTATTAACTCTTGATAATATATTCTTTTAACATAATGCTAAAGGGTAAATACTCAAATAAACAAACACTTTATTTAAATGAATATTTAATTACCATAGGGATAAAAGTACAATGTCATTTATATTACAAAAAATTGCACTAGGGCACATCTATACTAACATCACTAGCCATAGTCCCCATTGCAACCATCTCCCAAACTCAATTTTTATGTTGTCAAAAATGCAATGGGGGAGGAATAGGTCATCAAAAGAAATAGCTTCATTGCTAAGCCCCCTAACATGAAAGTTGTAAGTGATAAAGCGGTGGATGTACCCCATAGCTTTAAAGGAGAAGGAGGACGACTTGGAATGACTAGCAATGAATGGTTCTATATTTAGTTTGATATTAGAAACCCAAAAGGAATGAGGGGTCCAAAGAGTATTTGATTTTTGGAGCCCTTTTGAGGAAAACCAAAAAGTATATCAAAGTCTTCTTTAGAAAGAAATATATCCCTTCCCCCTAGTTTAAACCTCATGCTATACTAACGGTTTTGCTCATCAATATGGTGAGTTTGAAGATAAAGAGAAGGATTGGTTTCAAAAGGAGTGAAAGCAAAATCAAATATGCCAATTTTTTTAAGTAGGGTCTTCACTTGATCATAGCATCCAAGTTTTTCAAGTGCTACCTTGGACATGTAGCGAGAGGGAATGAAGTTTCTTTTTAAGAAGGCATTAGAATGGTTTAGAATTGCGGTTAAGGAGTAGGATAAAAGAGGACTCTTCTTGGGTTGATCCTTAGTGGCTCTCCTTACTAGGGAAGAGGAGGGAATTTCTTTGCTTGCTCTTTGGCTTATTGTATTCTTCTTTAGAGTCATTGAAGAAGGGAAAAGATGATAAGAGTTAAAGAGAGAAAATAATAAGGAATATTTATGATGTAGAGAGAATAGAGAAGAATTTAGGGAATTTTTGAATGAAGTGAGAATTGAGATGAAAAATAAGGTATTTATAAAAAGAAAGATTCAATTTTGGCATTTGGACAAGGGAAAAATCAATAGTTAAAGATGTAAAGTCATTAGACTCTTGAAGAGGTGTCATTATGCATTAAAAGGTACAAAAACTATTTTTTCTAGGTCTGTCAAGACTCAGCTCATGATCATAAGGAGTCCATCATGAGATCTAAGTGTTACAAGTGTCACGATCCTCATTTATGGTTGTAAAGATTATGATCAAAATGCAGGATAGTCCCTAAACCTTAAAAATTTTACAATAAGGTCCAACAAACTTTAAAACTTTGATAATTGAGCCCTTCTAGACTAAATTGATATAATAAAAAGTATGAAAAAGAAGCAAATTTTCCATTTAATAGAGGAATATTTGCAATCATTTTTTATCATGTAAAGGTCAAGATTGGTTCATGGACTTTTTAATAATTAATCTTTTGAATTAATTTCAAAGATTAATTGTTAATTTACAAGATTAATCAAGAAAAATAAGCATGAATAAGCATATATCATAATTCATAAGATTAAAACATATAGAAACTCAATTCAAATGAATAATTTCTAATTAATTCAAGCTAGATCCATCTAACATACCAAGTTTTTACTTGATGTTATTCAATCTCTCCACATTAAGAGGTTTAGTGAAGGTATCTATAAGTTAATTATTAGTATTAATAAAAAAGAGTTATATATCACCACTTTGAATATGTTCATGCAAGAAATGGTGCCTCATGTCTTTATATATGGTTCTAGAGTATTGAATAAGGTTCTTGCTAAGGTTAGTAGCACTTGTATTGTCACATTTAACAGGAATATGATTAATCTCAATGCCAAAGTCTTTTAGTTGTTTTTCTTACAATAAAACTTATTAGCAATAACAACTAGCCACCACATATTCAACTTTAAGCATGGACAAGGCCATCAAAACTTGTTTCTTACTAAATTAAGAAACTAAACATCATCCTAAAAATTGACAAGTTTCAAAAGTGCTCTTTCTATCTAGTAAACTAATGGTAAATTCAGCATTCGAATAGCTAATGAGGTCAAAGGAATCACTCCTAGGGTGTTAAAGTCCTAAGTGCAACGTTCGTATGATATACTTAAGGATTCTCTTAATTTCATTCAAATGAGACTCCTTAAGGCAAGATTGAAATCTAGCACACAAACAAGTAGCAAACATAATATTGGGTCTACTTATGGTAAAATAAAAAAGGGATCTGATCATACCTTTAAGTCATTTTTCATCAACCGGCTTTCCACTCTCATCCTTGCAGAGCTTGGTGGTGGTGCTTATTGGAGTTTTGCTTGCCTTAGTTGCATCCATCCCAAACTTTTTGAGGATGTCCATTGTGTGCTTAGCTTGATTGATAAAGATTCCATCTTCTCCTTGCTTAATTTGAACACCAAGAAAGAAATTGAGCTCTCCTATCAAACTCATCTCAAATTCACCTTGCATAAGCTCAGAGAATTCTTCACATAAAGAGTGATTAGTAGCGCCAAAAATAATATCATCAATATATATTTGAATAATTAATAAATCATTTTTGGATTTCTTTATGAATATTATTGTGTCAACTTTGCCTTTAGAGAATCCTTTCTCTAAAAGAAAGTTACTCAACCTTTCATACCAAGCTCTAGGAGCTTGTTTCAATCCATATAAAGCTTTTAAAAGTTTGAAAACATGGTTTGGAAACTCAAAGCTTTCAAAACCTGGCGGTTGCTTAACATGCACCTCCTCTTGTATAAAACCATTTAGAAAAGTAATTTTCACATCCATTTGGTAAAGTTTAAAATTAATAAAAGATGCAAAAGTAAGTAACATCCTAATAACTTCTAACCTTGCAATGGGGGAAAAGGTTTCATCATAATCAATGTCTTCCTCTTGATTATAACCTTTAGCTACTATTTTAGCTTTGTTCCTAATTATGATGCCTTGTTCATTCATCTTGTTTCTAAACACCCACTTGCTGCCTATAATCAGATGATTTTATACCTAGGAACTAAATTTCACACTTTATTTCTCTCAAATTGATTAACTCTTCTTGCATAGTAAGGATCTAAAACTCATCACATATAAAGCATCATCAATATTTTTACGCTTAATTTGAGAGATGAAGGCTAAATTAACAAGAGATCTAAAGTGGCATATAGTGGTTACCCCTTTTGAAGTGTCACCAAATATAAGATCCTTTAGGTGGGCTTTCTTGAATTGTCATTCCTTTGGTAGTTCATCCTTTAAAGTGAGTTAATGTACATCTTCATCCTCTTCGTTGTTAGGATCATCTATCTCTAAGGGTTTGTTGGCATTATTTTCTTAAAGGCTCATCTCTAGAAAGTCCTTTACAATATTGTTAACACTGATAAAATCCTTTCTAGGATTAAGTGGGCTAGATTCATAAAAAACTTGCATGAACTCTTCAACCACTGGAGTTCTTTTGTTAAAGATTCTATAAGCTTTGCTTGAGGTGGAATAGCCAAGGAAAATTCCTTCATCGGCTTTGGAATTAAATTTCCTACGGTTATCCTTGGTGTTTAATAAAAAGCATTTGCAATCAAGCACTCTTAGATATGAAATCTTAGGTTTTCTATTATTCTATAGTTCATAAGAGGTTTTATTTAAAATAGGTCTTTTAAAAACTCTATTAGTAATATAGTATGCAGTATTGATGGTGTTTGCCTTCGCCAAAAAATATAGTGACAAACTATATTCCTGGAGCACTGTTCTAGCCATCTCTACTAAGGTTCTATTCTTCCTTTCAACTACCCCATTTTATTGAGGAGTTCTAGGAAAGGAAGAGTTATAAAAAATTCCATTTTCATTATAATAATTTTTGAAGAATTCATTTTCAAATTCGGTTCTATTATCACTTCTAATAGAAGAAATACAAAATCCTTTTTCTTTTTTAACTTTTTTTGCAAAACTTTGAAAATTTTTAAAAGCATCATTTTTATAAGCTAAAAAGCATACCCAAGTAAATCTAAAGTAATAATCAATAAGAATAAATTCATAATGCATTCCACCTAAGCTAGCTATGCTAGTAGGTCCAAATAAGTCCATGTGAATTAATTCTAATGGCCTAGAAGTCGACACATTATTTGTTAGCTTAAATGATGACTTAGTTTGTTTTCCCTTTTGACAAGCATCACAAGTTTTATCCTTTGTGAACTTGAGTTTGGGCAAGCCATCCACAATTTTCTTTTTACTAAGTTCATCTAAAAGCTCAAAGTTAGCATGTCCTAGTCTTCTATGCCAAGTCCATATATCATGGGAAATAGACATTAGACATTTAATATCTTTATTATCAACTTTATTCAAGTCAATAATATAACATTATCTACTCTTTCACCACTAAGAATCACTTTTTCATCATTTAAACTACTAACAAAGTAATTTTTAGGAGAGAAAGTGACCTTATTTCTTATATCACATAATTAAATAACATTAAGAAGATTGTACTTTAAACCATCAACTAATAGAACATGATAAATAGAATGAGTTTAGGGATTACCTATCTTGATAATTCCAATAATTTTTCCTTTTGCATTGTCTCCAAAAGTGACATTTCCACTATTTATAGCTTTAAAGGAAGTGAATTGACTTTTGTCTCCCATCACATATCTTGAACATCCACTATCTAAGTACCATTGACTTTTGGCCTTTGTGGACTTCAAGCACATCAACAATCAACACATTTAAATATCTTTTTGAACCCAAACCTTCATTGGTCTTGGTTGGTTAGTCTCAAAATAGTTCAAAGAAAGCAATTACAAATATAATCTTCTATAGAAGCATACATTGCTATTATGACCTTTGGTCATACAATAGAAACATTTAACATTACCAAATCTATTTCTTCTAAATTCATAAGTGTATTGCACATTTCTCTCATGATGTTCATATCTACCAAATTGTGCATGAAAGCTTTATGAAAGCTTTCTAGGTGGGTTATATGTCATATGATGCATGTGAGATATGCATTCACAAGTATGAGTGTCATGAGATTATGAAGCATGCTTTGAGGTATTATTTCTAATATACATGAAGGCATGCTTGGGTTTAGGTCTTTTTTCATTTGCCTTGACCTTTTGAGTCATTAAAGGTTTAGTTTTTGAAGACTTAACAATGACTCTAGAAGATTGACACTTTTAAATTAGAGTCTCATCATGTAAAGAAGAAGAGGTATAGGCATCACAAATAGCTTTAACAAATTTTATATGAGATTATGATGGAGAAGAGACTCCATTTGAGTAGTACCTTTAGGATTCAAGAAGACTATTTAAAGTCTCTTTACCCTTTTAGAATTTAGAGATAGAATTTTTTAAATTCAACACTTCTCTAGAAAGCTTTTGATTTTCATTATTAGCATTCTTAAGTTCTTCATTCAATGAAGCGGGCCTTTTTAAATCGTTCACAAGTTTTTAATTTGATAAAACAAGTTTTGAAAAATCATTTTTTAAGGTCTCACATTTCTTGGATAGATCAGAGAGTTCATGCATGTATAACTTTTTCTTAGAGAGTAAATTCTTACACTTAAGCATAAGTTTGCTCACTATAAAGCTCTCAATATCATCATCATTACTATCATAATCATAACAAGAAGAGTGAGAAGAAGATGGTACCTCATTATTGCCCTCAAGTGCCATAAAGCAAAGGTTGGTCACTTCTTGTTGCTCTTCTTCTTTTTTTGGATTCGATGAGTCATCCCATGAAGCTTTAAATGCCTTCTTCTTATCCTTTACTCCTTTGCTCTTGAACTACAACCTCGAGCACTCATTTGTAATGTGTCCCAATTTCTTGCATTTATAGTAAGTTACCTCCTTATTCTTCTTACTTTTAAACTTCTTGTTGTGTTTTTACTTTGAGAAGATTTTTCCTTTTAAGAACTTCTTAAAGCCTTTAGTGATCATAGTTATTTCATCATCATTCTCACTAGAGTCAACAAGACTTTCTTTATCAATTGCTTCTTGTATAGCTTTCAAAGCAATTCTTTTCTTCTTCTTTTCTTTCTCATCCTTCTCATCTTTTCTTTACTTTAAGGTTAGCTCATGTGTAAGTAGCTTCCTAATAAGAATGTTGATGGAGAGAATTGAGAGGTCATGAGCTTCCTTAATTGAAGTAACTCTAGACTCCCAATCCTTTTTAGGTAGGATTCCTAGAATCTTAGTGTTTACTTCTTCCTTGTAAAAGTGTTTTCCAAGTTTCTTGAGGATGGTTATAAGAGTTTTAAAGTGATTGGTCATCTCCATTATTGACTCTTGAGGCTTCATCTTAAAGAGTTCATACTCATATGCATGGAGTTAAACCTTCTTGCTTCTCACTTGTATGTTTCCTTTATAGTGATCCTCAAGAGTCTCCCGTACTTATTTATATATTGGCAATGTTGGACTTTACCTCCCTCTTCTTTAGATATAGAGGCAAGTAAAATAGACAAGCCCAAGTCATCACTATGCCTTTACCAAAAGTCACCTGCTCCTCGCCGCAACCTACCGTCGTTGCCTAGCTGACTTCGCCAATGCTACACCATCATGCAAGCCAGCTCTATCAACATGTAAAACAGCCTTGCCCAACATTGCTTCAACTAGTGCTATGCTCTTTCTTGCTGCCTCATGAACCGTTGCTCCTCCTTCGTGCATAGCAAGCAACAAGCTTGCAGCTTCTCCTTCGGCCAGAAGTTCATGCAACCTCGAGGCATTCTTCAACTGAACCACCTATTGTCGACATAGGGCTATTGGTTCATAGCACACAATAGCTTTTAGGGCTGCAAGTTTGCAATACACAACAGCTTTGAAGGCTGCTTCTTTCTCAGCCAAGGATGACTTCCCTTTTTCCAAGTTTGGTCATTTCACACCGATTTGGAATTTTGAAGATTTTGCCTCGAATTTCTTCAATTCACATAAACAAAATTTTCATTTAAAAAATTATTCTAGGAAGAAATTCAAACAAGGTAATTCTCTTATTCAATTTTAATTTTTGATGCCCAAATTTGTGTTTTTGATTTGATACCCAATTTTGTGTGATTTGTGATTTGGTAACCTAGCTTTATGTTGTTGATAATTTTGGTAGTAGAACTTATGTTCTTTATGCTTGAGAAGATGAAATTTTGCTTGAAAATATTAGGGATTTGTTAAATAAATTTTTCTTTAGCTGAAAAAAAAATCCAAATGCTCTAATCAGCTTTGTCCAAGAATTTTAATTAGCACTCTTGATGAACTTGAACTATATTAATTCCTACCCTAACCAAAAAAATTTAATGTATTAAATTTATTATTTTTCGGCTACTTCACCAAACTTATTTGGCTTGCATTTTGTAGAAGCCAATGCACTAATAGCATTATTGTTGGTGATTTGTCTTGTAATTTGTTTAGTTGAGCCAAAAAATTTTGTGCATTGATGAAATTTGGCTATTTCCAAATAGACATAATCCCCTAGGCATTTTTTTGTGCATGTCTTGAAATTTCATGGACTCAATTTTGAATGATGTGTTGCACCCAATACCTTTTATCCTTAATTTATGACTTAAATTGGGTGGTGTTGAGGATCTATGTATTTTGCCACTTTCTATGAAAATTTGCTTGGGGATTTGTGAATTTACCTTGATGATTTGCTTGGTTAGTCAAAATATTTTGAGCAATTGGGGAAATTTTGATGAAATTTGATTATTTCCCCAAACCCATTTTTGTTGCTTGCTTGTTTCCCAAGACAACTTAAATTAAGACTCATGTTCATTCATAGAGTTTTATGGGTAATTTTACTTGTACCCTATAAGCCAAGTATCCCCAAGCAAGAATTGACTAAAAGTTTATTTTAGCAAGTATAATGCCAAAAAATAATTTATTTAAAAATCCCCGATATCTTTTCTTTTTTTTTACAAAACCTTAGTTCAAAGACATAAATGACTTTCAAGATATGGCATGTATTTAACGAATCCCTTTTAAAAGAAATTTTCCAAGGCAGAAATTTTACCTTCTCAATACATTATTGCCTTGTCTTTTAGTTTATTTTAATTCCTACTAAGATTCACCAAGGTCAATCCTTTCACATTTAAAATTCTTGACTCACCAAAGCTTTTGTTACTTTCTTCTTGCCATGAATTTTCCTTCCATTGATTTTACTTTTGAACTTTGAGCAATTATTAAGTAAACTTGATTTTAGCAATAAATTGCCAAAACTAGCTTTATTTGTTTAACTTTTCTCAAAACATCTTAATACAAATTTGCAAGAGACTATAAGGTTTAATTACCAATTTTAGCTCCACGAGCCAAAATATTTTACAAATCTTAATTCGTGATGCATCATTTCACACATTGATTTTGTTATTTATTTGGCAAAAATAAATATTCTTGCTATTTTTCTAATAAAATCTTTAAGATTTTTAGCATGGCATTTAAATTTTATAATGCAAGGTTTTATCTTAGGGTTATTTGCAAATTCAATCATGACTTATAGTGCTTTTTGCAATTTTAACCAAACATTTCAATTTTAGCAGAATAAAACATGAATTTTCAAACTTTTGCAATTCAAATCGCTGGTCACTTCTTCGGCTAATTTATGCTTGTGTGTCAAGCCAGAGTTGGGCCACTAATCCACGTGGAAATATTCATCCTCTATGTCAAAACTTGCAGAACGCACCATTTTGAATTCAACTTAAATCTCTTCTTCTTCTTCTTGCAAAACGCGTCCCTCCCACATTGTCAACGTCGACCTCAACCAACACCTTCACCGTCACTAACTCTAGCCACCTCCATGGACAATGATGTTATTAACATGAAGAGATATTTCTCTATTCTAGAACCTCACACATTGGCATCGGCGTTAATGGTGATAGACATACCTATTAGAACTGTAACTGGAACTAGAAATGTGCCTTCGCTTAACCTTTCTAACTTCGGCAAATTCTAAATAACTGTTGTTCTTCTTTGATGGTGTGAAAATGCTTTTGCTCTGTAAATGTTGTATAGATATTATTTTTAGTTTCTAAGGATTTTATTTTAGGTATCATAATTTTATAGAAATAGAAATAAAATTTGTTTTTATGCTACCCCAATTATTCCAATAGATTATCAGGATGCCAATTCAACAAGTCATTTTGTGAAATTATTAAACTAGCACTGCATGAAGCTCAAAGTAAAAGCCAAGGTAAAACAATTTTTTGGTGCACCTGCATCAAGGATGTAATGCACTCCAGAAAACCATAACCATTTTGTTCACACAATTTTCTGAATTTAGCTCTTGTTCTTTTAAATAGCTGCAGTAATGCACTTAAGCAATTGTAATTATTCTCATTGTAGATAATGCAACAAGAAAGAATAAGAATTCATGGCATGATATGAGTATTTCTCTAATAATAAAATTCTAAATGAAGAAATAGTAGATACCTCAGCATATGTTTTACAGCTGAATTTGTGAGCTGGGTCTTATTCTTTCCACAATTTCTAGAAGCTCTGATACTACAATTTTGAAAAAAGAAAAAAAGGTAGTTCTCTTGGTCTTGTTCTGGTTCCTCGATCAAAAAAGCAGAGCAGCAACACTCGCTTATTGATTCACCTCCATTCCTTGGCCTGAAAATTCACCTCCACATCTCGTCTAATTTTCTGCCCAAACAATGACCTAGTTTCCAAACAAAGCCAAGCACTACAATACACTTCACTCTCTCCTTGTTTCTTATAATTCTTCTTCCTTGAACACGAGACGATTATGTTTACCTTCCAAAAAGTAGCTGATGAGCAATTGTTATAAGATTTACCTTCCGAAAGCTCTAAACCCTTCTTCTCTAACTATCCACGAAGCCTCACGCCATATGCTAGCCTTTCTCAATGTTGCAACATCGAAGTGCATGCCTTGCACCTATGAGAACAGTCATATACAATTTTTCACACAAATTAAATAAAATCTAGAAACCAAATAAGCGAACCCAATTATAGTAATTGAAGAAAACTTGAAATAGGATAGTGCGATTCAAAATTGAACAATAGGTAGAAGAATAAGAACAACAATATTGCAACCAACCAAACAAACAATTTAACAAACAAAATCACAATCTTGTTTCATCACAAGAGCTAGGAGATATTTGGTAAACCAAAAAAGATGATGGGTTAACGAAAGGGTTAATATTACTCAAGTAGTAGAGGCGGTGGCAGTGGCGGTTATTTATGTTATTAATTAATATATTAATGTTGATGCTATTAGAAGTAGTGGCAGTGGCGGTGGTTAATTTTGTTCATGATGGTAATGGTGTTGGACCTCGATGGGGTTAACTTTAATGGGGATGTTGATGATGACGGTGGTGGTGGTAGCAGTGGAGTCGCAAAGCTGGATGGTGGTTGAAGAATAAGAAGAAGAAAATTTAAGTTAAACTCAAAATGGCACAGTTTTTACGTGGAAGATGAATATTTCCACGTGGATTAGTGGCCTAACTCTGGCCTAACATGCAAGCATAAATTAGTCGGAGAAGTGACCAGTATTTCGAATTGCAAAAGTTTGAAAATTCATATTTTATTCAGCCAAAATTGAAATGTTTGGTTAAAATTGCAAAAAGTGTTGTAATTCATGATTAAATTTGCAAATAACCCTTACCTTTATTGAAGCCTCCCTATTTTAAAAAAAATTATTGGCTATATATTCATTCATCACTAGAATAATGCAGAATTTTGCATTACTTAGCCAGTATATTTATGACAATTCAAAGCATTTTGAATATTTTGCTTATATCCCAATGGTGTTTGACTTAGCTAAGGTTTTCAACACCTTCTTCGCCATTAATCTTAGCTTTAAATGATTTTTTAATAGATTATTTATTTATTTTGGTAATTAAATTGCCAAAATTTCTTGTTCATGATTTAGAAAATTGCAACACAAATTTTTTACTTTCTATAGCTAAGACGCATCCATAGAATATTCTTTTCAATCAATAGCCTTAGGATTTAAACAACTATTTTCAAACATCAACCTATAACTCTTAGGCAAGATTTTCCATAACTTCTAGCCATGCTAGACAATTGTGAATTTATGTTTGGCCAATCTTTGTGTTAGTGCTTTTGTTGCTTTTATTGATATACTTGTCTTGCAACTTGGTGAATTACCTGAATTTATTTTTCTTAGTCTGAGAAAGCACATCATGGTTTCTTTAGTTGGCTAATGATGGATAATTATAAATTTTCCACTTTCTTTGAGCTCTCATGTGTTGTTTTCATTTTGTGTCTTGAACTTTTTGTGGTTACCAAGATTATTTTAACAACCCCTTTATCCTTTCCTTTACAGCAAAAAAGAACCCACTCGCCTCTAGAGTGCCTAGGCTTTCTTCGACCCCTCTAGCTTCCGATACTCAAGACACCACTCTTATAGTAGAGCAGGTAATTCTTATTTCCTAAAACTTTCAT
Organism: Mallotus repandus; assembly: GCA_949671775.1. Taxonomy (NCBI): domain Eukaryota; kingdom Viridiplantae; phylum Streptophyta; class Magnoliopsida; order Malpighiales; family Euphorbiaceae; genus Mallotus; species Mallotus repandus. Next base: position 25,575 of record CATIWM010436320.1, read on the forward strand.
CAAGCTATTAAATCAAATTTTTATAATGTATGCTTCTTTTTTGAATAGTTAATGGCCTTAAAGTCTACTCCTTGTGCTAGTCAACCACTTCTTTCTAGAGATGACGTAGATGAGATCGAATTATTTCATATCCTAAAGCTTATTTTCTTAAAACTTTCAACCAAATTTTGCATGTTTTATTTCCACAGGAGATGAGTTCAAGAGCATCAAGGATATATTCAAAGATCCTTGCCCAGACTTCCTTGATATTAGGTAAGCATTTTACCATTTTTACTCACTTTATGCTTACTTTACACTTCATTACTAACCTGATTTATAATTTCTAGATTGTTCTCGTATGGAAGCAAGAATGCAACCCACTTACTCTACTACCTCGGGCACCACATTCTTTCCCCAAGTAAGGACCTCAATTGCCTTACCTTAGCTCTTATGTGAATGATCTTATTTTCTTAAAGGATTATAGAGAAGCCCTTTCTCACCTTAAATCTTGGGTAAGGCCTTCTAGTGACTGGTATAAATGGGTAAAAAGATTTACTCATTCTTTTAGATTTATGTAGGATAAACTTGGCATTTCACATCTTATTCATATCTCAACGACCCATTTCTTACTAACCAACCCTTATCACAGCTGCACTTAGGTTTTGGTCCCCTTCATATAATTGCGTTATTTTTCCTTTTGGTCACATGACTATCACCTTGTTAAATGTTTTCATTTTGATCAACCTACTTATTCTTAGGGATGATGTAGTTTGTTTGATTGATGAATCCCAATATGTTAAGACAGACATCTCCTCTAGGACTTTTAATACTTTTTCCAAAGTAATCACCCATCATTTGTCTTCTTCTAGTCCTCGTACCTATGAAGAGCGTATTAATTTTCTTTAATCATTGTGTGCAAATATTTTTATACCTAGCTTTAGGTAGACCGAGTATGGAATACCTTCCTTTGGCTAAGGCTGTAGCCAATGGGACTAAATTGTATCTTTCTGGGGATTTTATATTCTAGCTTATGGAAGAGTGTGACCAAAGAACCCTTTCACTATTTGAGTGGTGCAATCTAGTTTCTCCAAGTTTGGCTTTTAGCATACTTTCCTTGATTGAATGATCATGCATCACCTCCCAATCTCTTTTCACTTCTAGATATTGGGGGAACTTTAATTTCTTATGAATGTTATTTGTCACATAATGAAATTCTTTCTTTTTTCACCAGGATGGCTAGTAAAGATAAGCATAAGTTGTTCTTATTTGAAAACATCTTTGACTGGCCTAAGTAGCTCAACCATTTCAATCAATTTACAAACTTAATTCATAAGCAACTTTTTGTAGAGCCACTCCTTTTAAGCCTTTTATCTTGGTTGGTCGATATGCTTTTAGGCAAGATATTGGTCTCCCTAACACTCCCCTTACCTTTAAGATGTATCTACCATTCTTATGTAGTCCTCAATTCGACTTAGAGTCTTTTATCCCTCCCTCCTCCTAGGATAATGATATTGTACCCCTCTATGGTATCGATCCTTTTTCTTGCTCTAAAGAGGTTATAATGGAGATTCAAAGTGAGTTAAGGCATTTACATTTCTAGACTACCACCACAAGCCCTAAGGATTCTGGTAACTATGAACAATGGTGATATTCAAGATACAAGGAGTTAATTTTGTCTTCTCCTAAGGATGCTAAAGGTAGCAACTCCCTTTTCAAAAGAAATTATCTTTATTTTATTTTTGGCTTACTTAAGATACTAATTATTTTGAGATTTATAGGTACTACAGTTCCCACTTCTCAGCTATAGGGGCCAAGAGTTTTGTTATTAAGAAAAGCAAGCAAAACAAAAGGAAGAAATCACTCCTCCACCTGCACCTGCTAATCGCAAGTCTTTAAGTTTAAGTGCTTCAAAGTCTAATTCAAAAGGAAAAGAAAAGGTAGAATTGGAGACTATAGAGGATGACGACAGTAAGAAAGAGGTGAAATTAGGCTCAAGTAATTCCCAAACCTTAATCTTTTATGTTTTTCTATAATTTATGAAATTATAATGGATTTCACTTTTTCATAGCTAATACTCATAAGGGAGAGATGCCTACTTTTCCCATTTTTTCACTTACCCCAATGACTTCCTCATCCACAGAAGATCAAAATCTGCTTCAAATGGGAGGATTTAGAAAGTTACACTAGTCTTGAACCCCATAATGTCTCCCATTGTTCATGTCTATTTTTATCTTATTATTTTTTAAAATTTCTTTTAAAAATTACTAACCAACAAGTATGTGTATTACCTGCAGGAACTTGAGTCTTGGTGCCCTATTGAGGATGAGGATACGTCCTTTGATTTGAGTTATCTTGGCACATCCTCAAAGGCTGAGACCAGTTCATTGTCTGACCATGGACAGATTAACAAAGTGAAAAATCATTGAAGTCAATCATAAGCCTGAAGATCAATGCCTTGCGAGAAACCCAGAGATCTAACTTTGCTTGCTGACCTTAGCATTCCTGAGCATAGCTCTAAGTTAGATGCTATTTCTGCTTTAAGGGACCAAGCCATATGCATCTTCTCTCATCTTGATGAATCCAATGCTGCTCAGTTGGATGCTTTTAGCCATTTGAGCCTCTTTCATCAACAAAGGGAATATTTCTTAGCCAAGCAAGCCAAGATGAAGCAAATGAAGGCATCAAAAGTTGAGGCCAAAGTATCCTCTGATTAGGTTGATGGAGAGATTGCAGAATTGGAATCTAGGCTTTATACTTTAAAGGCTAAGAGAGAAGAGCTACTACAAAAGAATAAGGCTCGAGCTTCTGAGTATTGCACCATTGCTTCTAGAGTTAAAGGCATGGGAAAAGCACTGGCTAATAAAAAAGAAGCTATGATTAGATAGAGAAAACAATAATATGAAGCCATAATTACTATGCGAAAAAGCCCTAGATATTTAGGACACTCTCAGAGGCTGACTTTGACTCTATTTGAGTTCTTTTTTTACTTTATGATTTTGGTTTCATGAATGATTATGGTGAACTGGGATATTTGGTGACTATATGTTTAGCCTTGTTTCCATGATTGTGACTTTAATATTATTGATATTGCTGGCTCTGTTTGGCATTATTTTAGACCTTTGTGCTAATAATCAAAGCTGATACTTTTGCAAAAAGTTCTTGTTTAGTGTTTCTTTTATTTGCATCACTGGACCATGCACAGTGACAAGACAACCATGCATTCTAGAATTAAACAATTTCAGCAGAAATGCTACAGAAATTTTACGTTCATAGTAAACATATCATCATTCAACCAAATTTTTATAATTATTAACACAAATTTTGATAATTATTTGTGTGTCCCTTGCTATTGATCCTTCCCTATATTTATAATCAAAGAAATTCATTTCCCCAATTAATTTTCATCAATAGATCGTCATCCATTTGAGAAATTAATTCATGTAACAATTCCTGGTTTACTTCCCCAAGTTGTTCAGGAGTCATGCTTCTTTATTTTTATTCGAAATCTTCTTACTTCGTCACAAAGTTGTCATTGGATTTGGACTTTATTTTCTTTGGACTTTGAGAATTTTACTAATTTTGAAATTGGGTCATGGCTCATGGTATCTGGTTCAATATGGGCTCAAACTGGTTCATGCCAACGAGTTAAACAAAATATCTCTTTAATCATTTTTTTCATTGTTTATTTAACATAGTTTTGTTTTTCATTTTTTTCTTATTACGTTTGTCTTAATTTTGATATTATAGATAATATAATATCTCAATTTTTCATGTTCTTGTAGAAAATGTTTAAGATAGGAAACAACTAATTAATGAAAGAAAAAATATAAATTTTTAACAAGAAAATATTTAATAAAAATATCTGAGTATTTTAATTATTAGATGTATTATAATCAGATTTTGTATAAAATATTAATTTTACACATGTGGGCATGCATTCATCCATTCCTTATTCAAAGAAAAATATGGAACTTTTAAGAACCTGTAACACTGTATATACATAATAAATATTTTTACTTATTTCATTCAACAAATATTATAATTTTCCACGGGTTTT
>CATIWM010436399.1:0-11793 GCA_949671775.1 Mallotus repandus
TTTTATGGCAAAAATGTCACCTTTACTGTTTTTTTATTATTTCATTTCTGACATTTTATTTATCTATATATTTATTTCTGCATTTTTTTAATTTTTATTGTATTTTCGCTATTTTGGTTATATTTATGACTTTTATGATAAATTTGGTATTTTTATCATAAACTTTACATTTTTATGGTAAAAATATCATCTTTATCATTTTAATTTATTCATTCCTGCATTTTTCTTTATTTATATTAATATTTATATATTTTATTATTTTTATTGCATCGTTGTAATTTTTGTTGCTTTTATGCCCTTTTGGGTAAAGTTGTTATTTTTATCATAAAGTGGATATTTTTATGGTAAAAATGAAATTTTTATCACTTTCAATATTTAGTTCTGCATTTTATTATTTTTATCATATTAATTATATTTTTATTATTTTTATTATCCTTTTTGATAAATTTATTATTTTTATCATAAAATCCACATTTTTATGGTGAAAATAATATTTTTATCATCTCTTTTATTATTCCATTCGTATTGTTATTACTTTTATTGCATATTTATTATTCTTATTTTTTATTATTTCCTTTGATAAATTTATTATTTTTATAATAAAATTCATATTTTTATGGTAAGAAGAGTATCTTTATTGTTCCTATTATTTTATTTGCACTTCCACTATTTTTATTTCCCCATTTTAATTTCTTAATATTTGCCTCTGCATGAAAATCCTATTCTTATAATAAAAATGATGACTTCACACCGAAGTAATCAGTGTCCAAAACCTTACATCATACATCCTCATTGGCATCCTTGTTTGTTTATTTGCTTAGTTACTTTTACTATTATTTATTATTTCGATTATAAATGAAATATATAGAATTTTCTTAAACGTGATGTGTGCTTGCATGTGTATAAGAACTAACCTTGGTTTTGCAAGTTTAGAATAGGTTTCTTACTTCCTTTTTTTTTCTTTCAATGTAATTAATAAAATAGGCATATGCGAGGCAAAGTAATCTTTAATCCTGATTCCCCCTCTTTTTCTATTTTGGATGTATTTATTAGAATAGGCTTTTTGTCGGGTTGTAATCCTTAATCCCTTTCCCCGTTTCCATTTCGCTTATTTACTTGTTTATTTTGATTATTTCTTGCACGCTTGTGTGCTACATGTTAGGTGCTTACTTGCTTACATGATCGCTTATCTGATTGATGAATGCTTGTCTATTTATTTATCATGTAATGTATGCTTGTCAATCCAATTTTGTCGTGTTTTATTTTTAATTTAAACTGACTAATGATCAAGTGTTGTAAATGCATCATAAAACCAAAATTAGGGTGAAGTATTGAATAAGTAAGCAACGTGTATGATAAGAAACATGATAAGTAACTCTTACCACCCCAAACTCAGACTCTCTAGTTATGGAAATGGATTTTTAATTCACTTTCTCTCGATTCAGATCGGGTGGCGACTCCAATCGACAAAGCCTATTCAGGCAGACCCTCCCATAAATAATAACAAATTGGTAGATGATCAGCACTAGCCTGTATACCCTAATAAACGCACTGCTCCTGTTTCCTCCCCAGGAGAGGGCCATCCCCACACTCGCTTTCTAAACGAGGATAGTAGAGATGCGCATCAAAAGACACCAGTATATCATTGAAAGGAAGCCTGGTGATGATATGAAAGTCTATCAAATCAAGAGTAATCTCCCCCAAACTTAAAATGAAAGGTATGTGTGGTATTCTGCCACCTCTCAAGGAGATTTCTTAATGCTCCAAGGTTCCCAGTCTGTCAACTCTTAAGAGGAACAATAGAAAGATAATCATTGAAATCAATGAAAGCAAGTTGTGACTATACTAATCTAGAAAGGGAATTAAACCATGTATGAGCCTGTTCAAAGTTTTCAACATCCCTAATCAATACTGCACCAGAAAGCTGAAACATCAGAACACCAAAGAACTATCTGACATTGCCTTTACTGTCTAAAATCATCATTTTTAGTGCAAAAAATGATGAACAACCAGATTTAAAAGATGAACAATTGGTCCAACTATTCATGCCCCAAATCCGGCCATTCTTCAATCTTATAGCCTTCAATACCACCCAAAATCAGCCAAACATACCCCAAATCTGGTTGTTCATGTCCAAAACTGACTATTCATCTTCCTAAGCTAAAAATTTGCATGAAAATCATAAAACCTCAACCAAAACACTTCCTAAACATCCAACTTAACCTAAATCATCATCCTAAGTGCATGGAAAGAAAAAATTAACAAAGAAATTACAAGAAAACTAATATGATCAGTGCAAATATGGTGAGAAAGATCAAAGAAAAAAGGAGGAGATTCTCTATGAAGAAGTTTAAAGGTTGGAAGTTGCAATCCACCATGTTTTCTAGCAAATGCATTTACAGAAGCACGTCCAAAAGGTGGTGGAGTTCTCTGTTCAGCCATCTGTATGTAAAAAATGAAAAAATTACAAAAAAGGGTCCTTAGAAGTACAAAAATTAGAAAAATGCCTCTGCTGAATAAATTTTACAAGTATATTCTTCATTTAGCTTCATATTTTGGTCTAATTTTCTTTGCCAGTGGATTTACTTTCAAAATTTATGAATTTTTTTCTTTTTCCAGTATGTTTTTTCTATTTTTCAAAAAAATCTCCAAAAATAAAAACATTCCATTTTTTATTGTCAAGAACAAAATGTCTTATTGACCCTAGGTTTATTCAATCTCTAAATTTTTAACTCTAACAAATAATTTAAATAATATAATGTGTTTATTTAAGTGTGTTTTAGATTCAATTAAATATCAAAAATCAATGTGAAGTTATTCAAAACCTTTAACTCATCAAAATATCAAGAACAAGCCCATGCCAAGTTCAAGGTTGAATGGGGACAATATAACAATCAAAGTATGCTCAAAACAAGCCCAAAGGTACCCCTCATGAGCAAGGCTCATGATCGAGAGCCTTGCTCATAAGATGAAGGCTCAAAGGACAATCAATTTGTGCAAAGTCTAAAGCCCCTCATGATATGTCCTCACTATCATGAGGAACCTTATCCAGGTTGTGACCAACTCGTGAGAGCTTCATCCAGACTATTTCCTAATGAGCTTCAATAAGCAAAAAGAGCTTGAGCCCCTCACTACCTGCCCTTACGGTCATGAGCAGCTTGTGACTCAGACTCCTACCAAGACACAATGGTCACTTGCCACCCAATGACTATATTTTCAAGGGATAATTACTATTTGCCCCCTGAGGTTTGTTGTATTGTATTAAGTTGTCCCTAACTTTCAAAAATTATATTTATTCATCCCTCACATTTGATTCTGTTACACTAAACAATCCTTCTGTCAATATTTTAACTATTTTCTTAGTAGGAAATTTGGAAAATAAATGTAAAATAGAAAAGAAAAAATGAAATAGTCATAAATACCCTTTTATATATCATTGCCCATATTTTTAACATTCCATTTTTACATCTGGTTTATATCATACTTATTATCTCCACCACCATCATCAACAGCCACTATATCTACCTCCGCCTCCACGTCTTCATCTCTTCTATCTTCTTAAATTTCTTCCTCTTCATCTGCCTTCGCCTCCACATCAACCGTTACTACACCTCACCTTATTGACTTGTCTTTAGCTATCGTCACCATATCTATCAAAGAGTCGGCAATAACCTCTAAACTATCACAGGTTATAACAAATGTTGACCTGCTTGAGAGATTGTATTGAGAACAATTGTTTATGGGTTTCCCATAAGAGGCTTGTGAGATGTTGATCTATTTATACTAGGCCTTTTAGCCTTTTATGCGTCATCACCACATTCGGAACATTTCCCCTACTTGTTTATGTTGTTTTTATGTTTTTCGACAACATTTCTATCTAGGTCTGCTCTAAATTGACCAATTAAGCTGACTCACCTTGAGCATTTTGAGCTTGGTTATGCTGCTTAATTCTTGGATCTTTTGGCACACAGACTTCACCGATGCAGGCTCGAGAGTACATGCAACCGATGCTGTTGATGCTGCTCGAGAGTTTATTTTTAGAGGAGTTTTGGCATTTGAATTGATTATCTTCTCTATAAGTGGAAATTGGTATGGTATTTTTTGAGATAAAAGGAAAGCAATTGGGAAGGATACAGCAGCCCCAATTTAACAGCATGTCTTACACAATTTTTTTGCCATAATGTCTTACGTGATTAGGTTTGATTGATAAATCTCTACAACTTAAAATTTTTGTTTCTACCTTCTGCTGCCATAGTTTAATTTCAATAGAAAGGAGAACCGAACTCGATCATGATTTGATTTGTTGATTGTATTATTTGTTTGTTTTCAAGAAAGTTTTTTTATTTTTTCTTAATAATATGGAATTATTGATCTTAAGTGAAATGGCTCGCCAAGCCCTTGGTATTTCTTCATCACAGTGTACTTCTCTTTTGGTTTCATCGTTGCTACATTCTTCTTAGACAAATTCATCTTTCGTGTAAGCTATTTGCTTCCATTTTCTTTTATTTTGCTTTTATTTAAAATTAATTCATAGAGTAAGATTCAATTTTTATGAAAATGAAGTTGATAGAATCAATTTCTTTTGTTATTATATTGTTCATATAGATTGAGCATTATTCTTGTTTTTATGCTTGTAATGGGAAATGTAGAATTTTTTTATTTTCCCCTTTTACTGCAAAAAGTATATGGTATTTTGGTCATTTCATATTTACTTAACAGCTATTTGATAGAAAACAAAAGGGAAGGACTATTTAATTTATTTCACTAAAATTGCAGGACGAATAAATATAATTTCTAAAATTTAGGGACCACTTCATACAATACAACAAACCTCAAAGGACAAACAATAATTGTCCTTATTTTCAACTCTTACGATCGTGAGCGTCCCCTCACGATCGTCAGAGCTCTTCTTTTGTAAAAATGTTATTTTTCATTTATTACAACTTTGAGAAGGTTAGGGATGAAGTAAATGCCCCCAACAACCATATTTTTTATGCTCAAGTATATAAACAACACCTGGAACTTTATTGGAGAGTTAGGTGGAGACATAGATTTGTTGATAAACCAAACTCCTTAATTGGTTGTGTTCTTTCCTTTTTAATCTCTAATCCTTCTTTAATTCCTTATAATTGGTAGTGATTATCCATATTGTAAGTTCAAGATGGAATTATACTTAGATAGTGATCCCAATAGACTTTGGGATGTTGTACTAAAGGGTTGGGAACCACCTAGAGCTGCAATTGATGGCGTGGAGACTACTATTGTAAGAAGTCAATGGTCCAATGATTAAAAGAAAGAGAACTGCAAAAATAAGAAGGCCATGACAATCTTGCTAGCCTTTATATCTAGAGAAGTAGGCAAAGCTCAACATTGCTAATCCATAAAAGAAATGTGGGAAACTCTTGAGAACCAATATAGAGGAAATGTATAAGTGAGAAGCAAGAAAGTTCAACTTCACATGTATGAATATGAACTTTTCAAGATGAAGCCATAAGAGTCAATAACAGAGATGACAAATTGCCTCAATGCTCTTCTTACTGCTCTCAAGAAACTAAGAAAATATTTATCCAAGGAAGAAGTGAACAATAAGATTCTAAGAATCCTACCTAAGAAGGATTGGGAATCTAAAGTCACTTCAATTGAAGATGCTTAAAACCTTTCAACTCTCTTAATTATTATTCTCTTAGGAAGCTCCTTACACATGAGCTCACCATAAAAGCACAAAGGAGATGAGTGAGATGATAAAGAAGAGAAGAAAAAGGAGATTGCATTGAAGTCTATACAAGAAGCTAGTGAAGATTAAAGCTTAGTGGACTCTAGTGAAGATGATGATGAGATAACTATGATAACTGGAGGATTCAAGAAGTTTTTGAAAAGAAAAAGCTTTTTAAGGCAAAGAGACAACAAGAAGTATGATGGTAAAAATAATAAAGAGGTTACTTGCTATGAATGTAAGAAACTATGACACATTAGAAATAAGTGACCCAAGCTTAAATTTAGGAACAATGGAGCAAAGGACAAGAAGAAGGCCTTCAAGGCTTTAAGGGATGACTCCTCTGAATCAGAAAAGAAAGAGGAGCAATAAGAAGTGGCCAACCTTTGCTTCATGGCTATTGAAAATAAAAATGAGGTACCATTTACTTCTCACTCTTCTTATGATGATTATAATGATGATAATGATGATGAGAGCTCTATTGTGAGCAAACTCATGCTTAAATGCAAAAGCTTGCACTCTAAAAATAAGTTTTACAAGCATGAGCTATCAAACTTGTCCAAGGAATTTAAAACCTTGAAAAATGATTTCTTTAAACTTATTAAATCTAATGAAAAACTTGCAAATGATTTGAAATCTTCTAATTCCTTAGAGGACCAACTCAAGAAAGTTAATGATGAAAATCTTAAGCTTTCTAAAGAGGTGCTACAATTAAAGAATTCCATTTCTAAATTCAAAAAGGGAAAATAGACTTTAGATAGTCTTCTTGATTCTCAAAAACTCTATGTGAATACTCATGGAATTGGATATATAAATGGAATGTCTTCCTCATCATTATCAAGGGGTGTAACTGAACTGAATGGTTCATGATTCGTTTGGAGCTGAACTCAGAAAAAGCTCGTTCGAATTCGTTTGTTATGTTAAATAAGCAGAGCCTAAACTCCATTTTGAGACTCGTAAACTAAACGAGCCGAGTCCGAACTTCCTTAAGTTCGGCTCATAAGCTAAACAAGCTGAGTCTAAACTTCCTTAAGTTCGACTTGTTAGAGCTTGTGAACAAGCTTGTTCATCAGCTCACAAGCTAGCTCGCAAACAGGCTCATTAAAAATTATATACTGATAATAAAAATTATATATAATTTAAATTACTAAATATAATAGAAATTATATATTTATAATAATTATTATATAGTTTTGATGTGAAGTAATCTTAATATAAAGTATAGTAACAAGTAAGTTTAATATAATACAATTAACGTTTTCTATTCTAGTAAAAAATTTACATTTGTAATAAAATTATTAAATTTTATAATCAAAATTAGGGGATATTACATAAAAAAAACCCCAACCTTTGGGGTGCTTTCAAATAAAACCCTATCCAATTTTTTCTTTCAAAATAAAACCATAACCTTATGTTATAAAAAAAAAACCCTCATTGGATGACTGTACTGGTAATGCTGAGTTTTTTGTTGAAATTTCATATACCTAGTATGCTAAGTTTTTAGTTGTAATAACTAAGTTGCACTTTTATCTATCTAAATAGGCTACTAATCCAAAATAAAACAATCAATTGGAGAGGAGAAAATATCAATTTAGGGGCAAATGCATCAGTTTCATCTCATGTTACCAATACAGTCATCCAAGTGGGCCCCATGAATAAAAAAAAAATTGTTTTATCTCCTATTACCAATACAGTCATCCAATGAGGGCTTTTTTTTTTATAAAGTTTTAAAGGTGGTGGTTTTATTTGAAACAAAAAAATTGGATAAGGTTTTATTTGAAAGTACCCCCAAAGGTTGGGATTTTTTATATAATTTCCCCTAAAATTTATATATTATGAAATTTTTGTATAAATTAAATTATTAAATTTTATAAAATTATACAATTTTTGTATAAATTAATATTAATATTAAAATTTTCATTAAGTAAATATAATTTAAATTATTAAGCATTAATATTAATTAAATAAACATTATTAAATATAATTTTAATTTGATGATAATTTTTGTAGTTTTGAAGTAAATTAGTATTTGTATTACGTAAATAAAACTTTAATTATGAAGTCAATATAATATCAAGTAAATATTATATAATATTAATTTAAAATTAAGAAAATAAAGCCTAAATTACCAAGTATAATAAGAAGCCATAAATGTTATATGTTGAGCTCGTCTGGCTTACAAGCTCGACTGGAGCTCGTCGAACACGAACCTAAGTCAAGTTTTAGCCAGACTTTTTAAAATTTAATAAGTTTGAGCTCGATTCAAGTTCATTAATTTTTAAATGAGCCGAGCCTGAACTTTTAAAAGTTCAGCTCGGTTCGGCTTAGTTACACCCATATCAGCATCTCATATTAAACTTGTTAAAGCTTCATGTAATTGTACTCAGTCTACTTCTAAATCTCTTAAGACTCAAGCTTTCAAAGGTAAAAGGTCTTATTTGTCAATGACAAGGGGAAGTCTTACACGACCCAACCATCCTTGACAAAAAGGGTTAAGGAACAAGCCAAAAGGCCTCAATCTAGGCATACTTACTTGTACACTAGACACAATACTCCTAAGCATGCAACACAATCAACTTACAATACATAATGCCACTGTCAATGTATGTCTCATTCTCTTCCTATGGCTCAAAAGACCTTTAGGAAGCCCACACAACCATAACACAAAAGGCATGTCTGACATACTAGGAAATCATACACTCCTAGAAGAAATAGATTTGCCAATGTCTTACGCTTCTATTACATGACCAAAGGTCACACTAGCAATGGGTGCTTCTATAGAAGACAACACTTGCAATTACTTCCTTTGGACTACTTTAAAACTAACCAACCTAGACCAACAAAGGTTTAGGTTTAAAAGAATGTTTGAATTATGTTATATAGGTGTGCTTGAAGTCCACAAGAGCTAAAAGCTAGTGGTACCTTGACAGTGGATGTTCAACACACATCACGGGAGATAAGGAGTAATTCAACAAGCTTGATACTAAGGACGGAGGTCATGTCACCTTTAGGGACTATGCCAAAGGAAAGATAATAGGCATTGGAGAAATTAGTAATCCTCAATCTGTATCAATTCATCATGTTTTGCTTGTTGATGGTCTTAAGCATAATTTACTTAGTATTATTCAATTGTGTGACATGGAAAATAAAGTCACATTTTTCCTTAAAAATTTCTTTATTAGTAGTTTAGATGAGGACAAAGTAATTTTTAGTGGTGAAAGGGTTGACAATGTCTATGTCATTAACTTGAACAAAGTTAATAACAAAGACATTAAATGCTTAATGTATATTTCTCATGACATATGGACATGGAATAGAAGATTAGGACATGTAAAATTTAAGCTTTTGGATAACCTTAGCAAGTATGAACTTGTAGTTGGATTACCCTAACTCAAGTTCATTAAAAATAAGACTTGTGATGCTTATAGGTGAGTAGCGATCGGTTCGATTCGGTACAGGGAATCCAATTTGTAGTCGGTATTTTTAAGTGAAAATAGAGCATCGAACCGAACCAAAAATAGCATTAGAAATATCAGTTCGACTGACCGAAAATAGTCGATATTTTTTATTCGGTTAATCGGATGGGTTCGGTTGGGCCCAATTTTGGGTTGGGCCAAAAAATAATAGAAATAGAAACTGAAATGCATCTTATATTATATATTTGGATAAGGCCCATGAGTTTTCCATTAAGAATAATTACAGACTGAGCTTAATTACAATCAATAACAACAAATATACAAGTTTTGCCACTTACTAAGTACAAAAAAATGGGCTAAAATATACAAAAACTAATTGTTAGATACAATTCATCTAAAGTATATTTAGTTAGTTGCCCAATTGCATGTTGAGGCTTCAAAGTAAAAAATGTTGAAGACTATAGTGCAGCCAAATTTATACAAAAAATAATAGGAATGGCCTACATAAATAAATAAAAAATATAATTGTAGAGTCATCAATGAAGCACCCAAAATATATACCAGCATCTTGCGAATGAATAACACAAGTCCAAACAAATGCAAAAATAAAAAATTTTGACTAATGAAAAGCAACTCAAGGGAGATACTTAAAGAAAAATGGGCTCAGATTCAAAGTTTCAGGTCATGTGAATATGCAGCAACAAAATCTGGCAACAAAGACATGCCACCAAAGAAATTGTATAAGCCAACATATTGACAGAATCTGAAGACTTAGGTGGAAGCAACATCATAGCCAAAACCAAGTAAATAATAAAGATACACATGAAAACAAAAATCAATTAAAAGTAAAAGCAAAACAGAAAGTATAAGACATATAGTTGGTTCAATTCAAAGCAAAATGGGCAAATAAAGGATCAAATCAAAGACATAGCCACTAGATATGAGAAGTAAAAGAAAACAGAAATAAGAAGTAAACAGAAATGAAATGAGAAGCAAGCTCTGAAATGAATGCACAAAAAATGGACTTAAAATATTAGGATCAATTAGTGTACAAAATGCAGCAAACAATTCTAGCAACTTATATAAAAGCCACCATAGAAATTTCTACCAGCATTTCATATAATCAAAAGGTAGGTAGAAGCATTATCATAGCTCTTCAATAAGAATGCAACAACAACACTAGCAATAAACTAAATGTCACCTGAGTGTTGGTTACATAAGCTGAGTTCATACAACAAGCAATAATAACACTACCAACAAACAGATTGTCACCTTATTGTAGGTCACATAAAGTGAAAGCACATAGCACAACAGAGCATACCAGATAATATATATACTCAAAATTGAGAATCAAATCAAACAGAATTCAGAAACATTACTCCAAAAGTAATGCTAAGTGACACTTGATGATGACATATTAGGACCAATTCCAACTTGAGGCAACTCTGAAAAAAAAAAAGCAAGTGGAAGTTAAGTAAGAAATCAAGTAGAAATGAATTTTAGAAGAATCTTTTCAATAGATAATGAGATAAATAAGAAATGACATACCCTTCTAAAACTTCTCTAATTCATCGATTGCCTCTTCAATTGACACTGGCTTGGTTGACTTTCTGAGCTAATCTTGTGAACAGATCAAAGATTCAACTAGTTTGGAAGTCAGAGCTTCTGAAATAATCCAGAACCCTCCTGCTTATGCTAAAAGCCGATTCCAAAGCTACGATGGAGATGGGTATAGCTAAAACATCACGGGCTAAGCATGAGAGAATTAGAAATCTCTCACTGTTAAGCTTCCACCATTTTAATATGTCAAATGTACCCTCCTCCTCAAGAACTGACTCAAATAGATAAATATCTATCTCTGATTGTTTTCTTCCACCAATTCCAAGTCCTTGTTTATTCTTTTTAAACCGAGCTTTTAAAAAAGACGTTGACATCCCAATAATAACTTCAGCAGGTCCATAAGCATCAATTGGCGGGGCAGATTGAGAAGAAGAGTCAGCAACAGGTTTCTATAAAGAAGAGTAATCAGTAAACAGTTCATACAAAGCATTTTTCACAAAAATAAAAAGGCTTCCACCCACAGTTGGACCATAAATGTATTTCAATGAATACTCCATGTATTCAAGCTTTTCTTTAGGGTCAAGAATAGTGGCAATAAATATTAACAAGTTCATCTTTTTCGGATCCCCCTAGTATTTATCAAAATTATTTTTCATGGAAAATGCCATCATTCTTTTAGTAGCATTAGCAGATAATTGTCATTCATTTAGAATGCAAAATAGATCATATATTTCACTAAAAAAAGAATTGGCATTCACATATTGAGAACTAGATATTCTCAAAGTAATACGATAAAAATGCTGCAAGAAATTAACTAGTTGTTTCACATATTGCCAATCCAAATAATCAGGCACATCATCCCTTAAATCAGCCCAAAAAGCACTCTCGCATTCCTCATATT
The DNA here is from genome assembly GCA_949671775.1 of Mallotus repandus. Classification (NCBI taxonomy): domain Eukaryota; kingdom Viridiplantae; phylum Streptophyta; class Magnoliopsida; order Malpighiales; family Euphorbiaceae; genus Mallotus; species Mallotus repandus. The sequence goes on from CATIWM010436399.1 coordinate 11,591, forward strand.
TTTCAAAAACTTTATCATAAGAGCAAGCAGTATTTAACATAAGATATTGAAAATGCCTTAGAGGGGGGTGAATAAGGCAATCGAATTCAAATCGATAGTAATTGAAATTTAAACAAAAATAGAAAGAATGTTGGGAAGAAAGAATGAAGAACACAAAGATTTAAGGAGTTCGGATTCAACAACAATCCTACGTCTCCACCTAA
>CATIWM010436407.1:0-11188 GCA_949671775.1 Mallotus repandus
TATATATATATATATATATATATATATATATTATATGTAAAAAATTTGAATATTATATATAAAAAATTAAAATAATATTTCAATACTTAAATATAATAATATTATACAAGTATTTTATTAATTTATAATTTATTATAAAAATTAAAAATAAAGATAAATATTGATATTTTCTTAGTTCTCTAATCAAGAAATGGAAAGAAGGCGTGTTTCTTTAATAGTGCTATATTTTTGAAAAATAAAAATAAAAACAGTATTTTTATAAATAAAAAATTAATAAAATATTTTTGAAAGTATTTTTCCTCTTTTAGTTTTTTTGAAGTGTCCCTTGCTTTAAATTTGACATTAGACCTTCTTGAACTCTTATTGGATCATGGTTATCTTAGAGCTTTTTGGGCCCAGTGTTTGGATTCAAATCACCTCCCATGGGCAAAATATACTTTCATGGGCTCCACAAATTTATTTCAACGTCTAACATAATTGCAGAATTTTATGTAGCTGCTTTTTATTAAGGATGATGATACTTGTAGTTATTATTGATATAAACAGTACAATTAATGGTAACTATAATTATCTCTTTATCTCTTATATTTTTTAAAATTTTAATATATTTTATAAAAATTTTAATTTAAAAAAAATTAGAATCTAAAATCTAAATTACATATGAGTAAATCCGTCGTATAAAAATTTAAACACTCAAAATCTGAATTTTTTTTAAATAATCAAATAAGAAAGAAAATAAATACAAAAGTATTTTAGTAATTTATCGCAGGTTAGCGACGCACTGTATCATTACTGTCCGGAATATAGATGTTAATCCTTCTATTAAATAAGGTGCTCATAATGTTTTTTTTTTTAATTTCTATATGTAATTGAGCCCGAAAAATATTTTAGGGTCAAGGCATCGGCATAAACATTGAGGGCAAAAATATACCTCTTTTACCAATTTTAAAAGATAAGCTGGTATCGAGTAAATGGCCATAAAATAAGATACTTAACATGCTAGTTTCATGTACAACTTTAAAAGATATGGCTAAGAAAAGTCCAGGTTTATATATAATAGAAGATTAAATAATAATTAATTATATAAATTTAGATTTTCTATAATTAAAATGTGCATAAATTAAAATTTTTATTATTTAATGAAATACTTGACAAGTTGGGCATAGAAGCTGTCACACATGTCAGAACTGAAGTAATGAGTAATGCGCAGTAGTAAGCTGGAATATTGAAGAAATTGAACCACAAAGAAACAAATATATACACTAATCTACATGGTATCATAGCAATATAATGAGCTAATGCCCACATGCAAAGCAAGATGAACTCTACTAGCTAGCATTGCATTGCATTGGACAGAGGTACTTAAGTAAAGTCTTGATTCCATATCTCTATAGAGCGTTGTAAAGATGGTTGGTTTGACAAAATTAGCAAGAGTACAATTCACCTCTGAAACCGATTTGTGGAAGCCATTCATGCTCAAACTGTTTGGAACTGAGGCGAAAATGAAGAAAATCTTGCTTTTATATACATTTGCAAAATTCCAATTTAAAACAAACATATAAATGACTTAAAACTCATTAAGAATTGCTGCAATGTTCAACGAGGAATGTGTAGCTAGCATTAACAGAATAGAAGAAATCTTATTTAAAAGATTTATTTCATTTCCTTCTTTACAGAGCGTCAAACCTAAAACAGAGACAAAGAACAAGCTAATCAAAACAAAACAGAGCATATATGTAAGTTACAACACCAGCAGATTGGCTTAGTAAAACAGTACAAGAGAACATACCCATTTCAACAATATTTATCCTGTTTTATAGATCTTTAATGGAACAGATAGATAGATAGATAGACCTTTTGAGAGGTTCAAAAGCTGGTTGGTCGAAGTGGAAGTGGAAGCAGTAATAATTGACACCAGTGTAGACACCATCTTTATGCCGAGAGTGACGAAAACTCCCTATTGTAAAAATTGAGTATCAAATAATTGAAATAATAAATTGAAGAAAAATATGGAATAGAACTATTGCACAAGTGATTAGAGTCTAAATGATTATACTAAAACCATCCTAAGGTAAATTTTTATGAAAAAGTGGTGGGTCATAATGGTCCCACTTAAAAATTACACTCCTTAAATAGAATTTTACAAGGATACATAATTTTAACAGCACAATAATTCAAGACAACTAAACCCGACAATAGCTATGAGAAAGTGAACACACAAATTTTTACATGAAAAACCCCAAGCAAATTAAGGAAAAACTACGGGTAAGATTAGATGAATTTTACTATAAAAAATAATAGAAGTTACAAAATATTTCTCTCTATACCCCAAGGAGAATACAATAAAATTCTCTCTTAAAATAGAAGATGCCCCACTCTATATATTTTTCTTCACAAAGTGATGTTCACAATTACTCACCAACTCTCACTGTCACAATGCTCACACATCACACTCTCTTGTGCTTGTGTTTCTCTCCCCGTTACTTGTATTTTATTTGCTTGTGTCGTAATGCAAATTGACTGAGCAAATGGCCTTTATATAGCCATGGAGTATGGCTATTTTTTCAACCAATTTTGTTAATTTGTCAGCACCGAACTTCTCTATTTTTTTTAATTATGTGGCTGCATCAAATGGTGCAGCCATTTTTTACTTCATTTTTTGACAATCTCCCACTTGAAGATTTGATTGAGGATCAATCACATCTTCACACCATTCTTTCTATCTTGCCTTTTCATGTTGCTTACGTTTCCATCAGGCCGCACGAGGATCGACATCAAATAAACTTATCACTGTTGATAGTTTTTGTCAAGAAATCTACTAGATTTTCTTTGGTATGAATATTCTACAAATCAACAGTTCCTTGTTCCACTTTCTCTCGAATGAAGTGATACTGAACTCGAATATGTTTTGACTTTGAATGAAAAGCTGGATTTCTTGCAAGATGCGAGGCACTCTGATTGTCACTAAAGAAAGAAAATTTCTCTTGTTTGTGCCCGAGTTCTTCCATTGCCATCTTCAACCAAATTGCTTCTTTACTAGCTTATGTAGCTGCCATATATTCTACTTCCATTATTGACGTAGCCACAACTAATTGCAGTTTTTATACCCAACTTACAGCACTACCAGCAAGTATAAACACAATGGATTTGCTTTTATCCAAATCTCCTTCATAATTTGAGTCGACATATCCTTTGACAATAAAGTCTGATCCTCCATAACATAATGCAACATCGGAGGTTCCTTTGATATATCTTAGGATCCTCTTCTTAGCATTCCAATGCTCTCTACCAGGATTTTCCATGTACTGACTAACCACTCCCACTACATGTGCAATGTCTGGTCTTGTACACATCATAGCAAACATCAAAATTCCCACTGCTGATGCATATGGTACTTGAGAAATTTCTATCCTCTCTGCTTCACTACTAGGACTCATACTGGAGGATAACTTGAAATTAGTAGGAAGTGGGGTTGATATTAGTTTACAATCTTGCATGTTGAATCGCCATAAAACTTTCTGCAAGTAGTTTTTCTAGAGTAGCCAAATCTTCCTATTATTTCTATCTCAGTGAATTTGCATCCTTAAAATCTTATCTGTCGGTCCCAAGTCATTCAAATCAAATTACCTAGCCAACTATGCCTTCAATTCTTCAATATGATCTTTGTTGGGGCCTGCTACCAACATGTCAACTACATACAATAGAAAAATGACGAAGTCATTTTCACTAACCCTCTTGAAATATGCAGAAGGATCTACATTAAGTCTGTTGTATCCAAGGCTCGTAATAAAGGAATCAAATCTCTTATACCAACATCTTGGCTCATGTTTTAAGTCATATAGAGATTTGTTCAACCTGCAAACCAAGTTCTCTTTTCCTTGTTCTTCAAAACCTTCAGGTTGGAGCACGTAAATTTCTTCTTAAAGATTTCCATGAAGAAAAGCAGTTTTCACATCTAATTGCTCTAGATGTAAATTAAATGTAGCACACATCGCCAAGACCACTCGAACTGTTGTAAGTCGGACCACAGGGGAAAAATTTTCATTGAAGTCAATGCCTTCTTTCTGAGCATACCCTCTCACCACCAATCTTGCACGATACTGCTCCACTTGATCATTGTTGTTACGTTTGATCTTGTAGACCTATTTGTTTTAAATTGGCTTTCTTTCTTGTGGTAACAACATAAGTTTCCAAGTCTAATTCTTATATAGAGCTTCAATTTCTTCCTGCATTGCTGCCATCCACTGAGATGCTTCTGGACTCTCTATTACTTCTTGAAGAGTTGATGGCTCTCCATCCTTTGTTAGAAAGCAATATGCAACATTACTCTCTATAATATAATCAGAATGCCAAGCTGGTGCTTTTTTACCACGAGTTGACTGTCGAACTCCAGTTTCTTCAGACTCAACTAGTTCTCATTCTTCTTTTTCTGATTCTGCTTCAGAAGAATCCTTCTGTTCCACCTGTATCGTTGTAGTCTCTGAATTATCTTTTGATGTGCTACTGTCACATTTTCCCTACAGCTTATATTCTTCAAATATCACATCTGTACTGATGATGACTTTATAGGTAGTGGAATTCCATAAGTGATACCCCTTAACTCCTTCTGCATATCCCAAGAATATGTATTTTTTGGATTTTTGATCCAACTTTGTAATTTCTTAGGCATTATACATCACGTATGCAAGGCTTCCAAATAGGGTTTGAATAATCAACAGGCCTACCAGTCAACATCTCCATAGGTGTCTTTAACTCTATTGCAGTTGATGGTGACCTATTTATTATATAACATGCAGTGTTGACTGCTTCTGCCTAGAATGACTTTTTCAGACTTGCAACTCCCAATATTGCCCTTGTTCTTTCCAATAAGGTTCTGTTCATCTGCTCTGCCACTCCATTCTGTTAATGAGTATATGTCATGGTGAATTTCCTTTTGAAGCCTTCCTGCTTGTAGAATTTGTCGAATTCTTCACTGATATATTCTCCTCCATTATCTGTCCTCACACACTTAATCTTGTTTCTAGAATCAAGTTCCACCTGCACTTTGAATACTTTAAAGACTTCGAACATATCAGCTTTCCTCTTGATAGGATACACTCAACATCTCCTAGAGTAGTCATCAATAAAGGACACAAAGTACTTTGCTCCTCCTAGGGACGGTACTGGTGCTTGCCACACATCAGAGTGAACTAATTCTAGAATAATTTTGCTTCTAGAATTAGATGTGTTGAACTTTACATGGTGCTGCTTGCTTGAAACACAATGCTCACAAAAAGGTAAGGATACCTTTGTGAGACCAGGGAGTAGCTTCTGCTCGGCTAGAATTTTCATTCCTTGTTCTGACATATGGCCAAGTTTGCAGTGCACGCCATCACAAATTTTTCACTTGAATCTTCTGAAGCAACACATGCTTCTGCCTCCTAGAATGTCTCTCCTAGCAAGAAATTTAAATTTGCAGCTATCTTTTGTGCCTTCATTAATAAGAGCATGCCTTGAATTATTTTCATAATTCCATTTTCGATTTCAACCCTACACCTGAGATTATCTATTACTCTAATAGAGAATAGATTTTTCTTTAAGCCCTCAACATGTTGCACATTTTGAATAGTGTAAATTGTGCCATCATACATCTTTATTTTGATGGTTCCAATACCGATGATCTGTAAAGGATGATCATCAATTATGTGCACAGGTCCTTTTGAGATAGGTTCATAATGAGAAAACCATTCATAATGAGAAAACCAATCTCTTTGATCGATCATGTGCCAGGTAGCTACTGTGTTAAGAATCCACACATCAAAAAATTTCTTTCTATATGTGCTAGTCATCGCTTCATTGCATAGAGCGAAGCCATCATCTCATATAGTAACATTTCCTTAAGGTTTGGAATCTTTTAGATTTCGACAATCCTTCTTTAAGTAACCCTTTTTGCCACAGTTGTAGCACTTAAAATTCTTCTTGCTTCTTAATTTTGATCTGCCTTGTCTTTGCCTCCCACTAGAGTCAGGTTCCATTAATCTCCCTCTCATCACCACCAAAGCCTCCGTTTGTTATGAATTCACCATCTTGTCTTCTTTGTTTTTGCACCTACTTTCTTCCTCCAGGATAGCAGCTGCAAATTCATCGAATACTAGATGATCCGAGACAACATTGTTTGTCAGGATAATGATGAGTTGATCATACGAATTAGGCAGACTCTGAAGTAGAAGTTCAGCATGTTCATTTGCCTCTACTTTATATCCTAACAATGTGAGTTGAGAAAATAAAGTATTCAAAGTATTTATATGGTCCATCACTGAAGTAGATTATGCCATTCGAAGAGTGTAAATCTTCCTCTTAAGGAAAATTTTGTTGTGGATTAACTTGGCCTCATAGAGTCTAGTGAGTTGATCCCAAATCTCCTTTGCAGTTTTCTTTTCTTCTACACTTGACAGTATCTCATCTGCTAATGCTAGATGAAGATCTATAACAACATTCTTGTCCATCTCGTTCCATTTATTGTCATCTATGAATTCTTTTGGTCTTTCACCGATAGCCACCAAGCAATTATCCTTTCTCAATATTGCCTTCATCTTCAATTTCCACAGCCAGAAATTTCTCAGGTTAAATTTTTCAATCTCATAGTTTGCCGCCATTGCTTTTATCACTATTCACAAACCAGATACTCTGATACTACTTGTTGTAAAAATTGAAGATCAGACTATGAATATTATAAAGCAAATTGCAGCTAAAATAATTGAAATAATAAATTGAAGAAAAATATGAAACAGAACTATTGCACAAGTGATTAGAGTCTAAACGATTGTACTAAAAATCATCCCAAGGTAAATTCCCAGGAAAGAGTGGTGAGGTCACAATAGTCCCACTTAAAAACCACATTCCTTAGATAGAATTTTACCAGGACAAGTAATTTTAATAGCACAATAATTCAAGACAGCTAAACCCGACAATAGCTACGAAAAAGTGAACACACAAATTTTTACTTGAAAAATTCCAAGCAAATCGGGAAAAAATCACTGGCAAGATTAGACAAATTTCACTACAAAAAATAATAGGAGTTACAAAATATTTCTCTCTATACCCCAAGAAGAATACAATAAAATTCTTTTTTAAAATAGAAGATACCCCACTCTCTATATATTTTTCTTCATAAAGAGATTGTTCACAATTACTCACCAACTCACTAACTCTCACTAACACAATGCTCATAGAGCACACTCTCTTGGGCTTATGTTTCTCTCTCCATTGTCTGTATTTTATTTGCTTATGTTGTAATGCAAAATGGCTTAGCAAATGGCCTTTATATAGCCAGCACCAAATTTGATATTGACTTCTCTATATTTTTTTTAATTATGTAGCTGCATCAAATGGTGCAGCCATTTTTTACTTTATTTTTTGACACTCCCGTCACCAGAAAGCCTATCCATCTAAACATAGGAGAAAGGAATATTACAAGTGTCGTGTTGGGTACATTATATGGATGATTTACTTAATTATAATTTGATTATAAAATTTTAATTTGTATTTTTTAGTTACTAAAATTTTATTTAAATTTTGTGTATAGTTTATATAAAATTATTTGATACATAAATTATTTAATATTATTATTTTAATCCAAAATTTAAAAATAATATATAAATGAGTACATATATCATTCTTAAATTGTAGTAATAAATTATTTAAATATATCAATATTATACAAATATTTTATTATTAATGTATAATTTATTATACGTAAAAAATTTGAATATTATATGTAAAAAATTAAAATATTATTGCAATATTTAAATATAATAATATCATACAAATATTTTATTAATTTATAGTTTATTGTAAAAAAATTAAAAATGAAGATAAATATTGATATTTGCTTAGTTTTCTAATCAGGTAATATTTTTACATTATGTTAGAAAAAAATATTTATCCTTCAAAATGATTTTTATTTTTTTTATTAAATTCTATATGAAAATAAAAACATGAATTTATTTGTATGCTATTTTCAAATTTCAAATTATAATGATAATGATGGATAGCTTATGGAGCAAAAGATGATATTAAAAAAATATTTATAGAACCTAAATAAAAATTTGATAACTAAAAAAATATAAATTAAAATTTTATAACCATAATCAAATATAAAGTTTAGTAGTAACCATCTATGAATTTTGTCCGTCCTGCGTTGCAACATGCCTAACTACGGCCCTACTCATAGGCGACACAACAGTTGCAAATGAATCCTCTGATATTTTCGTTTCTCAGGTTGTCCTCGACCCATTCAAATGACTTACCTCAGCAGAGATTCAATATTTCCTTCTGCAATGCATGGTAACCAGTTGTCATTTGGGTGCTGACGCCTGTTGTTATAGATAAACTATTGCTAAAAGTAAACAAAGTTGTTCTCTTCAAATCAAACTCTGACAGTTAAAGAGGATTCATGTTGTGTCTTATTTTCAGCCGAACCTCTGCCTACCATGACAGGTCTCTCACCACCTGTTCGAGCATTGTCTATGTCAAATCTAACGGTTGAAACAAATTCCTTTTCCAGAAATGGAGAAACAAGAAAAGTAATTATAAATATAAAAAAAAATTACTAATTAAAAGATGGTGCAATCTCTAATGTAAATTTTTACAAATATAAAAATTAAATCCTTTAATATTTTTCTTCATTGATAACGGATCAAAGTTGCAAAAGACGTGTTCTTGAATCCATTGAAAATAACCTCCTGAATTTGATGAGGAAGACACAATCACCAACTTTGTAGTAGCCTTGTGAAGAATGAATTGTTAAGAGCTTCTTTAGTACTTTGATAGCATAATTCTTACGTTTTGATTTTTTCACTCTTTCAAATGACCCACAAGTAATTTATGAACAACTTGATGAGGTATATTTATGGTATATATTTTTTATAAGAAAAAAAATATATGCATATATAATTTTTATTTAATTAGAGAATAATATTTTTTTTCATGGTAAAAAAATATTTTTTTTAATTCTTACCCTTTACAAAATATATATGTGTTCGTCATATATTTCTTTTATATTTTATCATATATAGAGAACAATATATTCTTTACATTTTATTTATTTGGTGATAGTATCTTGTTGATATATCAAAAATGTTTTCTTTCATATTTTGGTTCTTATTTGATTAATTAATTAATTAATTTTAAATTAATTTTTAAATAATTTGGATAGTCCAATGAGATAAAACTAAAAATTTATTAATGAATTTTAAAATTTTAAATGTTTACAACCCCTTGAAACTTACTGGTGTGAGATTTTGGAACGGTCACATCTCGACTTTTTTTTGGAATTATCAATGCAAAGTATGGTTAAATTTTGAACCCATTCCAATAACTTTGTTGGCCCATGAGAAGCCCAACAACTTTTGTTATCCCTCCTTTTCCTACGGCCACCTCTGGTTTCTTTTTTTTTTTTCTTTTTAAATGAATAGGAAATCTACTCCTAGAAAAGAAGACAATATTCTTTATTATTATTTTTTCTAATTAGGAACATATGGTTTCTCCTCTTCCTTGTACAAAGTTCCTAATAAAAGAAGGAAAAATAATTATTTGAGTAACAATTTAGTTTAACCACTATAAATAGAGACACAGATCTTTTTTATTTTATTTTTTAAATTAGTGCATCATTTTGAGATAAATTGAAGCCATAACTTTCGTCACAGCATGCTTCAGTTGCATCAACTCCTCAAGACACTAAAAACTTTTCTTAATTTAATATCAGCGGGCTGCATCTTTTTTTTTTTTTAAGTTTTGAGAACAAATTTCTAGTTTGAGCTAAAATTTTTGAAGGCTTCACTCACGATTGCACTTTTTTCAAAGGTTGATTTGTATTCTATATCTTAATATGATTGTCTTTAAGGAAATCGCTTTTTCAATGTCAAGAAATCTTCTTATTTTAGATGACAAAATTTTGAAGATGAAGAATGACACAACACTTCAAGTCTACCCACCAATAATTACACATTTTGCTTCCTCTAAATCTTTCTCCCAAGATGCTTATAATCTAACTTATGCAAGATCTTACTGGTTGCAATAGTACTACTACTATTTTTAAAGTTACATTTCTTCTTTTTTCTCTTCATACGTGTCACGACCCAAATCCGGAAGTTATGACAGGAGCTAGGGAACGGGAATTCACACAAATCCGAAACCCGTAGCAAACTTTAAACAAAAAGAAAACATTCATCACATATAAAAATACCTCAGAATTAAAACTTTTGATAATATAAAGAAAAATCTTTATTATATTATAATAAAATATTTACCCAAATATTTTAATACATGATTTCAATCTACAACAACATTATATACTACACAAGATATACTACTACTGCAGCGTCTAATAAATACAAGAAAAGATGGCAGTTCAAAATTTACATAAGTTAGCCGAGGAAGAAAGAGTCCGACAAAGATTACTGTTATACAAGGTCTAACTATAAGGATCCTAAAAAAATAATTGAGGGGGTCAGACCTCACTGAGTGAATCATTATTATATATATGCATGTAACCTAATTCACGTACACAGAAGCATCAATAATAATATTCGTATATTTATATTTATATAAATATACATACAGTCCACACAGATGTTTGAAAATATTTTTCAAGATTTATTTTACTGGATGATTGGAGCAAAACTCTAAAAATTCTGCAACCTCGATCTCTGAACCTCACTAGCCAACAAGCTCACTTAAATACCAAAATATTTCTCTTTTCCAAATTGACAGTGGACTACCCCCGAGACACTAACTCAACCGAGCTCCTGCAGTCTCACTGCCGGTATGACTGGCCCGAGATACTAAGTCAACCGAGCTCCAGCAGTCACGCTGTCAATCATAATTCTCAATATAATAATTTAATCATCAATCAATGAATTATTTCCTAGCATCTAACGTACTATTGCGCAACAGTCCTAATGTGACCCACTAGGTGGCACGTTCTACGGCTATCCTCCAAAAATATTTATTTCGAGATAAATTAATATTGCATATTAAATAAAGTATTGAAATTTTATAAAATATGCATGACATCCAAAATACGCAAATAATCATGGCATTAATTAATATATATAAAACATGGATATATATAATAATACGATAATAACAATAATTAAAATAAATGCAATATGGCATATTGAAATTCGAATTTATTTAAAACATGGAT
>CATIWM010436442.1:0-21427 GCA_949671775.1 Mallotus repandus
TTTAAGAGATTATATTAAAATTGTTAAAATATGTACAATTCAAGATTTTTTAAATAAAAATTGAAAGAACAAACTAAAATTGTTAAAACTCATCAAGTTTAGGATTTTTTTTAAGTAATATATTTATATATATATATATATATATTAAATCTTGAGTTTTAAAATCATTAAACCAAAAATTTGACAAGTATCCACCTTCATATTTAAGTATTCATTTAAAAAGCTAATATGTTAAGCTATTAAAAATCCTAATTTTTTATTAAAAATAAAGCATTTTTCATAGGTATTTAGTATTATTTTTTTTAACTAAAACAATATTATACATATTTTAATACTACTCAAATTCTAAAATTATTCACCTTCATATTTAAGTATTCACTTAAAAAGATAATGTGTTAAACTATTAAAAATCCTATTTTTTTATTAAAAATAAAACATTTTTCATAGTTATTTAGTATTATATTCTAAATAAAACACTATTATACATATTTTAATACTACTCAAATTCTAAAATTATGTATATATTACGTATTTTTCTAGCTTAAATCATTCAAACTATTTTTTCTAAACCATTAAAAATTAAAAAAAATTATACTAATGACTTAATATTATTTTTTAACTAAAACACTATTATACATACTTAAAGAAAAATCTAAAAACAAATAATTCTAAAATAAGTCTTATTATAACTAAAAAATTATGGCAACAAAAATTAAAGAAAATAAAATTAATAAAATTTATTTTTTAAATTTATTTAGTTATTATTCCATTCAAAGTATTTATATAATTTTATTTCATAGTCCGCGTATTGCGCGGAATCACAAAATGGGTTGCACTAATCCTGAGTCTTAAAATTATTAATCCAAAAATTTGACAAGTGTCCATTTTCATATTTAAGTATTCACTTAAAAAACTAATGTGTTAAGCTATTAAAAATCCTAATTTCTATCATTTTTCATAGTTATTTAGTAGTATTTTTTAACTAAAACACTATTATACATATTTTAATACTACTCAAATTCTAAAATTATGTATATATTACGTATTTTTCTACCTTAAATCACTCAAAATATTTTTCTAAACCATTAAAAATTAATAATATTATATTAGTTACTTAATATTATTTTTTAACTAAAACACTATTATACATATTTAAAATAAATCTAAAAACAAATCTTATTAAAAGTAAAAAATTATGGCAACAAAAATTAAAGAAAATAAAATAAATGTAATTTATTTTATTTCTAATTTATTTAGTTATTACTCCATTTAAATTATTTATATCATTTTATTTTACAGTCTACGCATTGCGCGGAATCACGACTAGTTAGGTCTAAATTCAATGTTACCTTAGGTGAATCCACTGGGTAGTAACCTAGCTTGCGAATTTTTTTTTTCTCACATGAACAAGAAACTTATTAAAATATTCTTAAATTCTTAAATAGTTAACTCAACAGTTATAGGCTCGATTTTTTTAACAATTAAAAAGACAATTACACAACTTGTTCCTTGAGCAACAGATCAAGAAGTGCAGGATGAACATTGAATACATAGTTAGTAAAAACTAGAGAGGACGTGGTCTTAGCAATCCAATCTGCAACCTTGTTGATTTTCCTTGAAATGTGATTGAGAGTTGGTGAGATTTAACTTTTAGCCTTTGAATTTCCATAACTAGAGCTTCCACTTCCCTAAGAACCCTATCTTCAGACGAGTTACACAAGTTTACAACATTCAAACAATAAGATTCTATAATAATGTGGGTTTTAAGAAATTTCTTTGCATATTTACACCTTCTCTGAGAGCCAGAAACTTAGCTTGCAAAGGAGATTGGCATGAATAGTTGTTAGAAGCCAAGTAAAGGACTGTAACTCTAGGGTCTCTCTATAGATAAGAGAAGTATTACATCTATTATGGACTCTAAGGAAGGAGGTATCACAAGTAATCTTCCATCAGCCCTCTGGGGGAGCTGTCCATCTACTGTCTTCCTGATTTCTCATTGTTGTTGGATGAGAGGCTTGGGAATTATTTTGTTCTTTGGCAGCTTGAATGGCATTCCACTAAACATTGATTCTCCTTACATTGTGATAAAAGCGATTAATCCCGGTTGATTCTCCTTACATTGTGATAAAAGCGATTAATCCCGGTTTCATAAATTAGATTAAATGAACTTATATAATAATTAGATATTTTCACTAAACAGCTTGAACATTTAAGTTGGACAAAGGTCTAATCGGTGTATTTTCGGCCATGATATTCTTAATTGAATCGGTTCCATAAAAATGTCCTAGAGAACAAGTATTTTGACTTAAAAGCTAGCATTCTAAGCACACCTCCAAATAAAAACTTTTATCTTAGGGTGAGTTATAGTTTTAATTTGGTGGATTCATTAATTTTTTTATAACTCCAAATAATTTTTTTTTATCTTAGGGTGAGTTATAGTCTCGTTTGGTCAATTCATCATTTATTGTTTTTATATATTAAAGTAGCTAGATTTGATTAATTCTCAAAATGCAGGATGAAATTTTAATATGCATAAAAATGAGATGAGGTATATCTATTGATATTAAATAATAATAGATATCAATATCTAAAATGTACTTTATTTATTTTTATACTCATAAAAAATAATATTGATGTATCTAATCGAGACTTAGATACATTTTGCGATTTTTTTAAATTTAGTACGTCTTATGAGTTTATTATCATAAGTTACAAATTAATAGTTCTAATATCTCACCTTGCTAAAAAATTATAAATGTTTTAAATATTTAAATAATTTTATTTTGAATTACAAAAAATATTTAAATATCTCAAAAAAAAAAAAATATATATATATATATTACCTAACTATCAATTTAAAATAAGAGAAGAAATTAACAATTGATAGTGCCCAGTACATAAAACTACCCCTCGCTAACACCTACAAACGCCCTATAAACTCACAACCCCTTGATGCCACGTGAATCCCAACCAATTAAATCAAGAAGTTTGTTTACGTCACTCGAAAGCAATTGGCAAACGCTTAAGCTACTATTTAACAATACTAGATTCAGAACTTGCACTCAAAATCCAAATGATAATTACAAGATCATAAATTACGGTCAAATTCTTACTTAAATCAAAGTAAAGAAGGTGATAATACACGTACAGCTTTCTCATCTTCATCTAAAAGTTAAAGAGTGATGTGTTGCTGTTTAACTTTAGCTCTATTTTTCCGTGATGATGTAAATGAAATGATTAAGGACTCCAACCTACAAAATATTTCATTTACTTTCACTGTAACACATCACTTGAATAAATCATGCATAGGAACTAAATTGAATTTTTGGTCTAATTGCAGAGCATGATAAGAAAATGCACACCCATTACATACCTTCCTTTGAGCCAATTGTATAGTAATAACCAACAAAGAATCCTCTAGTAGATGCTCCATGGAATCTTCTTCTTCCTTCCTCATCTCTAACCTAAAATAATGAACTCAAAAATTCAAACTGTGTTGGATCCTTAATCCAACATCGAGTTTATATGTGAATTATTATACATTGCAGGTTGTCATATAAAGTGAGACCATTTAAAAGTGATCATTTAGGTTGGATAATTTGGACCTTAATGTATCTAAAGGATGTTGGGCCTTTAATGTGTGGAGACTAATTGGTAATTTCTACTTTAATGATGGGCTAAAATAGAGATACCAAAAGATAACGAGAAACTTATATATATATATAGGTGGTCATGGTCCCTAGGTCATACGTAATGTTATTGTTTACTCTTTCTAAATCCCATAATTAGAGAGAAACACAGAGAGAAAATCTAAAGGCATTCTTTTAGAAAATGTAGTAACCTAGAAGGCCAGTTGCACATCTCTAAAGAGATTAATCATAGATTCAGGTACGCTTCCGCTACTATATATGTTGTGATTTCTATTGATTTAACTTAAAATTGGATTCTAGAGTTTTATTTAATTTGGGAATTTTTCCAACAAAACGAACTTAAATTCATAAAAAAAATACACATACACAATTATGAAAACAAAAAAAGGCAAAAATGTAAAAAAGGCCAGCGCAATTGCTTTGTTCTTATGCCTAGTGAGCTCTCCTCTTGCTCTATCAACCTACGTAAAACACGAAATCCTCTTCTTCCATATGTTATATATTCTTAATCGAAATTGAAATAGCAAGAAATGAAAAAAATAATGAAAATTTAATAAAATTATGGATACACTATGGAATCAAAATAAGAAGTAACATCTTTTTCTCTCTTAAAATACTTTTATAATTATTTTTAATATAAAAATTAGCATTATGATTATTTTCTATATATTAAAATTAATTATTGTAAAAATATTTCAAAAAATATTTATTTATTTACTAAATATTGTTATAATTTTTAATAAATATTTTTGTTCAAACATTTTAATAATTATTTTTATTAATTTATATGTTTTCTTTATAAATTTTAAATAATATATGATAATATTAAAATTTTTAATGATGGTTTGATTTGATTATAAGGGAATTAAATTTATTAGCATGATGTGAGTGGGAATGGGTTATTCCCATTCATAGGTAATGGATTCTCATACCATACGGACTTAAAGTTAAAACAAATATCAAGAAAGGGAATGGACCATTCTCATTCTCAGGTTCTAATTCTTAATTTTTTGAGAAAGGATAATTTTTTTATACTACCCATGGGAGGAGGAATTCCTCCTCTCTAATGATGTGCCAATTTTTTAAGTTATCACTAGTTAATAAAATAAAATAATTTAATTTTTAAAAATCTCTAATATAGATAAAAAGATAAAATAATCTTTGTACATTAAACAAATGAAATTATAAATACATAATGACATTATATAGGGAAATGGTATATGTCACGGCACGCGACACTACAGTGCATCACAGGCCGTGACATATTACTTTTATGCTCTTAGTTTTTTTATTTGATTATTAAAAAAAATTTATAGGTTATGGGTGTTTAAATTTTTGTATTAAATTAATTTTAAAAAAATAAAATTCAAAAAAAATAAGGGGCAAGCATGTAATGTACAAGGGTTATTTTGTCTTTTTATTTATATGAGAGATTTTAAAAAAGTTAAATTATTTTATTTTATTAATTAGTGATAGTTTAAAAAGTTGACACATCATTAGGGAGGAGGAATTCCTACTCCCATGGGTTGTATAACAAAATTGTCCTTTGAGAAATTCACTTTACCCATAACTTTATTTCTTCAAATACCACAACACCTAAGTTAATTTCTCCAATTTTGTCAAGAAATTAACTACTCATATAATTTTCTTCTTCAAAGTGGTCATTCTCTACACTTCAAGTTCATCTTTAAATTGCCCACAAATTTCTCTTTTAAATTTCAATTCTCAAGAAATTCACTTTACCCATCACTTCAATCATCTAGATATCACAAGACCCATATCAATTTATCCCATTTTTTCAGTTTTCAAGAGTTCAATGTAAGAAAAATCTCTACACCTTTTTTTGAACACCCAAACCTCTCAATTTCTCCTTCTAACTTCAATTTTTGATTACCCAAAGTATAAGTTATTCAAAAACCACAATACCCATGCCAATTTTTCTTCAATTTCTTGAAGCCATGAGGTAAGGTAACAATTTTTTTTCTTTTTTTACATATCTCCTCACCTCCTTTTTTTTTTCTCTCTTCCCCACCATCACCATCTTCTTGATTCCACCACCAACCAACTCCTTATCATCACCTATCACCGGCTACTGTTGTTGCATTACTTGAAGTCGCGATTTTTAGGGCTACTGCTTCAATTCATGCCTATCACAAGCAACACTGCAAGCCTCCTCATCATGCTGGTCTGCACCTTTCTCGACCAAACATGCTCCAATGGTCTTTCTTATGGGATTCTTGGCTTTTGCAACTTGTCCAAGACATTTCTCATCACTTTCCCAAGACAATTCTCATCAATCTCACTTCAAGGCTTATTTTAGAAGAGTTAAAATAGGTAATTTTAATTTTCCATGCTTGATTTTGAATGGGTTTGTCTTTTTAAGCATCAATTTTGAGATTGTAGCCAATTTGCTCTTTGATACTTGTAGTATCAATTTTGTGTGATTTGTGCTATTTGTGGCTTGAATTTGCTGTGTTTTGTTGGTAATTTTCGAAGGCAGAGTTTTTGTATTCTTTTTCTAGGGAAGATGCAATTTTATTTGTGCATTTGATGGCCAAATTATTGTTTAACCAAAAAAATGGATTAATTTTCGGTCTTTTTCCCCAAAATTTTATTGATTAAATTCTTGTTTAACCAAAAAATTTTAATGCTCTAATCGGCTTTATTCCAAGAATTTTGATTGACATTTTAGATATATTAGCTTGCACTTTGGCTGAAAATTTTTGCATTTAAACCCTCGGCTTTTCTATTCTTGTGAATGCTAATTCATTTTTTTTGGAATTTTGTACTTTATTCTTGATATGATGCAAATTTGTCTTGAGGATTTTGTGCTTGATGTTAATGCTTGAGCTGAAAAAATTAAATTTAAAAATTTTAATCGGCTTTTCCCCAAAATTAATTTGACATTTGTTTGGTGATCTTGGCATTTTAATGCACTTGCTCCCTTTTAGCCAAAATTTCAATTTATTCTTAGCTTATTACATCTTTTTAAACCTTTAATGGCTTGGAACTTGGCTACTTTGTGACCTTAAAAATCAAGCATGTCCTTATTTTGTTAAAACAAGAATTCACTAATGATTATCTAGATGCTCTACTTTGATCACTTTGTTGGTGAACTTGAAGTAAATTGCCATATTTTGCTCTATTTAGCCAAAAATTTCAATTAGCTTGATTTGGCTAATTGTTATTGATATGTTCCTATGATTATTTAATAAAATTCATAGCACTTTAAAAGGTTTTGAATATTCTTGTCTTGAATGCTCTTGAATTTTATTAATTTCTCTATAAGAATGGACATAATTTTGCTGAAGGCTTTCATGCTCTAGCCAAGATATTTAGTAAAGCTAGTTAACCCAAGCTTGGTTCTTTGTGAATTAATTAAATTTTAGCTGAATAAAATATAAGAAATTTTCTCGGCTATTTTACCAAGCTAATTTTTTGCAAAAAATTTGTAAATATTTGAAGTGAAATCAAGCCTCTCCATAGCTCTTAAATTTATTTTATTAAAAAGTGCCAAAATAATAATTTGAAAAGCAAACATGACTTTCAGTTTAATAAACCAAAAATAACTTTTAGCCTAGTTGTAATTTTTGTTCTTAGATCCAAAATAAATTCCATGTCTTGCCTTAGAAAATCGATTCTTATTTTTTTTTCTTTGGCACTTCGCACCAAAATTTATTTCCACCTTAATCATTTTGGCAAATTGTCATGATGCCAAATATATCTTTCATGCCAAGCTAGCTCTCATTTGAGCATCATTTCTATGGCCAATAATGTTGTTTTAAATTGTTGCCAAAAATCCAAAATATTTTACCATTTTTTACATGTCTTGGCTCTAATATTTATGTTTCTTTTTTTCATTCCACCTGAGCATTATTTCACCATGCCAATATTCTTAAGTTACGAATAATGGCTAAATTGAGATTCTCACCACTCTTTGGCTTAATTTCATGCTTTTAATTTTAGTATAAAACTTGGCATAAATGTCCATTTTTCAAGGCCTTAAGGCTTTTGCTATTCATGTAGACCCTCAAAAATACACTTTCACTAGGCTCAATGTCTTGTCCAATTGCAAATTTATCTTTTGATGCTTTGAACTATTAACCTGAATTTTAATATGCAAGCTTGCATGCTTTACGGGATTTAGCCAAAATAAATTTCAGCTTTTCTTTGCCTAAATTCTACCAATTAAAGCTCTTAGATAATTCACAAAGTTTTATCATGGTTTTCCCTCATAATTTAATTTTCATGCAAAACTATTTTTAGTCGATTAGGCCAAAATAACCATATCAAACCCACTCTTAGCCTGCACTTTATTTGGGAAAAGTGGCTTCCTTGCTCAGGGAAATGGACCAAAGCACATTATTTTTGCTTTTTGAAATATTTTCCATATTTATTTTAGTAAAATTTTGCCAAAGTTCTTTTTCTTGTGGAATCTATTTATGTAGTTAAGCCGAATACATTTTTTCTTTAAATGGTCATATTTGTCCATCTTTATGAATTAATTCCCTTAGTAAAAAAATGTGCTTTGCTCATTTTCTTTGCAAATTCTGCATGTTTCAATATATGGCTTGGTGAAACTTGGTATGGTTGGTGCGTGCCAAAAAATAAAACAAATTAGCATGTGGCTTATTAAAACCACAATCACTTAAGTAGGCCCAAGCCGTCAGAGTATCAGAGCAACGGGTTAGTCCTTAGGTACCTGGGTGGGTCCCTCTCCTCCGACACGTATGGAGCCGGTGCAACAAGGGCGTTGCACAATCAGGTGGGGTAGAATGTCACAAATTCCACATTGAAAAGTTTTGGGGGAGGTTTTGGGCTTATAAGCATGGGCACTGCACACCCTAATAGGCTAGTCTTTTATGGAGAAAGTAATGGCTCCGTGACATTTTGCTATCCTTAATAATTTTAATTGGTAACACCAATATTGCATTAGTTACCTTTCCTGCTCCAGAATGACCCTTTTAGATTGATTCAGCCAGTGACCTAAATTATTATACCAATAAAGAATATTTCTCCTAAGGAAGTTGCCTTTGAGTGTTTTGAATCTCAATGACATCTTCCTCAGCCTCATACATAATGGACTTCTTTTTGTTAGAAAGTGGATCCGCTATAGCTTTAGGCTGAATTTGTGGTTATTTTTGAATGTATTTAGAGCAGGTGGCCTTTCGTTTGGAGCTAAAACTTTCCTTTAAAGAACTAACTCTAGTAACTTCTAAACCCGTTTGGATTCATGTTGGAAGGCTGAATTACCTTCTCTTTCTCCCCAATTTTCTTTTTCAAATCCACTTTGATAGAATTAGTTGATGCCAGTGAAGAAAGTGGATTTTCCTCTATAAGTACTGCCTCTTTTTCTATATTAAGGTCTACTCCCACTCTTAAAGGTTGAGAAAAAGGCAAATGGACTTGATACATCAGCATTTGATCCTGAGGAACCAATGTTTGGCTTGAAAAATTAATTGTTCCTCAGGTAAAATGTCACCCTTGTCACCCTCTGTGCTTTGCTATAGTCCTTGGGGAATTAGTTCTTGACCCTGGGGAATTAACTCTTGGCCCTAGGGAATTGGTGTCTAACCTTAAGGAATTGCTTGTTCCTCATGAGAAATATTTCCCCCTTGGGCCTCTTTTTTTATGAACAACCTCATGATTATGAATTTCAAACTATGGACATGGATTTGACCTATTGTCATCATCATGAATCTAGACTCCTTAGAATTTAGTTTAGCAGCATATGAATGTCCATATTCCTTTCGATGTTGAATCTCCACTTTTGGTGCACAATTTTGACTTCCCAGTTCAAAAAGTTTTTCATTCATTCTAACAAATGAACTATTTATCTCTTGTATAATTTTCTACATAACATTATTGATTTGTTGTATAGAGTTTAGAAAGAATTCTTTATGTGTTGTATCTGCTTTATTACTTCTGTGAGAGCACTTATGCCTTCATTAACAGTGGTATTAATGATCTTCAAATTTTGGCCTAAATAGCCAAGAGGTGCCTTAGTCCAAGAATGATCCTAAGGCACCAAGCCTTCATTAATTTGTGTCCATAGACCACCTATTTTTACAGGTGAACTGTTGGTCCAATAACCAACTTCAAAAATTTCTTTTTCACTTGTTAATATGTTCATCTAGTTGGAACGTGTCCCACCGAGCATGCAAAAATATTATTTGTGCAATTTTGTTTTTGGAAATAACTGAGCGTGCTAGAGGAGCTAAAGTCCTCAAAATTTGGCTGACTTCTTTCAGACGGATTGTTGTTTCCCAAATGTCTTAAGCATAATTTGTTTGGATTTCAAGCATATGAAAATAATAATTTTAATGATAAATCAAACTTCTTGAACAGTAAAAGGAAATTGTATTAATTGAGACTTAATACAAGCTAAAGAAAATTAATAAGAGAATATTGCTGTAAACAAGATAAAATTTGTTGATAATTAATTCTAACAGTTGATGATAAATAATTGGTGTTTGATGATTGGTTGTTGATGTTGATTGGTAGATGTTGGATGATTGTGCCCTTCTTCCTTGCTCTTATATACAATATTGTTGCTTGCCAGCTACTTTTTCCCAGCTTGTCTCCTTAGCTTATAAGCCTGTAACAGGAATTCTAGAATTTTCTTCTTCAGCTCCTCAATCACTTCCTCAGTACACCAACATGTTCCAGAATGTTCTCAATCAAGACTTTTTTTTATGGGTTGGGTTTATTGTTCAATTATGGGCTTGTTGGCTCAATTGGGTTTAAATCCAAAAATTATATTTTGGGCATAAACAACTACAAAAGTATGTTAACAGACCTGTTGAGCATTTGCCCCGAGAAATAGTCACAAACCAAACTTGGGGAGCAAGTTTAGCCTACCATATTTAAGACACATCACCATAAAGTTAAAGGTAACTCAACCTGTAACTTCATTCTCTACAAAGTTGAACTCATACTGACTTGAACGTCGGTGAGGTCCTGCCAGTACACCACCAATAATCCTCCTAATGCTTTCTTCTCACCTTGCAAGACGAAGCTCTCTAGACAGTCTTCAACAGCCTATCATCACAACACAAGCTAAATTCTTAATTTTAATTGGATATATAGTATAACTAGGAAATATGAATAATGAAAATCTTTTTCTAAATGTCAATTTGCTCCTTAATTTTGGACGTAATAACAAATTAGTCTGAAAATTAACTAACTTGACAAAAGTGGTCAATGATTGTTAAACTTACTTTGAAAGGAAGGATGTGTGGAGCTGAATTTTTAATTATTTCATTTCATTAATATATATATATATATATATATATATATATATATGTCTTATTTTCATTCATTAAATGTAGAATATGTGTCATACAACCTACCATTGGGAGTAATATTCTAAGCGTAGGCAAGAATATGAGTTAGTTCCAATCCAAACATTTAACTGGATTCAACCTCTCCCCATCAAAGAAAAAATTTCTGATGCACACTCTTCTTTTTAATGAGAGGAATGGGCCGAGCCTCTACTTGCTTAAGAGACAATCGATGCACCTTTACTTAGGCGATGAGAGTTAAGTGTGTTACTCGAGGATGATGGTTCATTTTTAACATAATTGTTGTAGTCGTCAAAACTGTCAACATGTTGTGGATCCAACTTTAAGATTGATAGGGCAGAATTAGGCACAATCGTGTCAACACCACTATTGTATAGTAGTTGGAATCCACATTCTTTAATCATGGAAGAAGGTAACGACTTGCCATAATCATATTCAAAAGAAAATCTAAAGAGTACCTCATCATAACAGGATATTTCATGCTTGTCTTTGAAGGAAAAATACTTATGGTACCACAACACAACTTGTTCTCCTTGTGAGTCTATTTTACAATCCCAAATATGAAAGGTTACAAGTATACAACCAAATGAGGTTCCATCATGCTTGGGCTTAAATTGGGTTTCCAACCGCATCCAATTGTAATTATTTAAATGATATGGGCCAAATTCAAAAATAGTGCCCACTGCAAAACCCAAGAAGTTGAACAACCAATTCGAAGGCAAAGTAATATTAATTAGAAATCTTCTACCTTGATGTCCAATCCATTTTGGCATATTATTTCCAAGAAAAATGACAACAAATTGCTCACCCAACTTATGCTTCCACCGGACGATACTAACTAATTCCTATATAATGAAGTTCAGTTGAATATTAAGGGGTAAGGAGAAAAGAGAAAGAAAGAAAGAAAGAAAGAGAGAAAGTACCTTAAGGGGTTTTGGTAGTGTATGTGCCAAATGTAGAATTCTCCTTTGGGCATGTGTAAGTATGGTTATGATTTCTTTCTGATTCAAACTTGTGCAATATGCAAATAGCAACTTTCCCCTGCATAGTTGGAGACCAATCAGAGAAGCTGAAACTATACTGAGTGATGTGCAAATTGATGCATATAAGAACTGTAAATTCAGTGGAAGATTTACCAAATATCAAAGCCTTTTGGAGTTGGTTAAGTCAAGTTTACGAAGGCTGGACATTCCTTGGACACTTGAAGGTAAACTCTCCAACTTACATCCTGACAAACATAAATATTGCAATAAGGGTAAAGTGTTCTCAAATTGGGATAATATATTGACATCTAGCTCTAATGAAAGTAATAGGAGATGTTCCAATTAGAAAAGAGCTTTAGGGAGATTTTTGAGCTTTTTACGTTTAGGTAAACACAACTGTGCTAGTCGAGAAAGAAACCTAATCGAGCTGGGTATTTTTTTAATTTTTGTTCCGAAAAGATTTAAAATTTCTATTGTTATTGGAACTTCAGGAAACTTGTTAATTGGGCAATAGGAGAGGCCAAGAGTTCTCAGGAAACTTGTTAATTGGGCAATAGGAGAGGCCAAGAATTCTTAGAGCTTTGGCACTTGGAACACTTGTGATTTTGTAACAATTAGTGAAATTTAGTTCATAAAGCTTGTTGAGACTGCAAATAGATGGACAAACCTCAACTAAGGATACACACCCTACAGAGTCAATTTTTTTAAGGTTTAAAGCACCTGACAAGCTTGGGAATTTCACCAGTTGTCTACAGTGACGGAGTTTGATAACTTTTAAAATTGGAAGATCTTGTTCTTGTTCCAATTCAAAAGAAAGAAGGAATTACCATATTAGAACTCCATTAGTATATGCTAGCAAAATGAATAAAAAATGGAACAAAAATAAAATAAATACCTGCACTCCTTTCCAAAGTCTTTTAATACAACTTCCAGATAAGTTGAGTTTGACTAGCTCCTCTCCTTTAAAATTTGATGAGAGACATTTCTCAGGATAAAATTGCCATTGGAGAAGTCTTAGTTCATTAGGGAGATATGTAAGACCCTTAGGGATGATCACATTGTTAGGATTAGGATCTACATCTTCAAAGCATCGTGCCATATCTACATTATTATCCAATGGAATTTAAACAGCATCATTCCATTCATATCAGCAAAAACTTTCGACTGCAAGCTTAACTTTTGATAATTTTTTTTGTCAAGACACATCCCTTCAATTACTTCTCTCCCCTGTCCAAAACAAAACAATAAAATTTGTATAACGTACTCCGACTTAATTTTTTTCCCTAAACCATCATATTAGTCAGCATACATAATAAAAAAGAAATCAACTTACAGTGTTTTTGGTTAAAAACATGGTAGATATCTTTAGGATTCCACAATCTGCTTTGTTTTCTAGCCTCTTCAGATTCTTGGCAAATAATTTGTCTACCCATTTCTTGCAACAAATCATACATATGCACTTTTCCATTTGACATGATAATTAAAGATTTACCATAAAGACTTCTTAACCCAATTAATGTAGATGGCCCACAAGCATCTAATAAATCTACCATGTTGGATATGGGCTCTCCTTTAAACATAAAAGCTATATTAAGAAATATTTGTTGGTCACAACCATCAAGTCCATCATAACTTATTTTAAATATGTCTTGTATCTTCTTATCAGGAAAATTTTCAAGCTTTTTCAACTCAGTTCTCTATTTTTCTTTGCTCTTACCATAAAGAAATAAACCCAGCACTTTAAGAGCTAAGGAGTTGCCTCCAACATAACTTACAACTTTCTTTGATAGTTCCATGTGACCTCTTTTAGGACAATTTTCTTTAAATGCACATAAACTTAAAAGATGAAGAGCTTCCTGATCAGCTAGTGCTTCAACCTCATATGTGTAATCAGCTTTATTTTGAAACACACTTCTATCTCTGCTTGTAATGATGAGTCTACTTCCTTCTCCAAACCAATTATGCTCTATAGCCAAAAAGTCTATCTATTCATAATCATCTACATTATCAAGAACAATGAGAAGTTTCTTGTATCGAAGATGTATCATCCTAGAAATTAATCTTGAACAAGCAATCCCTTCATTTAGTAATTAAACAAGAAGTTAATTTTGTAATTGAGGTAGACTGTGACCCCAAACATTTTCAAGAAAGTAGCTACCTTCAAATTGAGAAGCATACTTTCGGTAAACAACTTCAGAAATAGTTGCTTTACCGATACCACCCATTCCCCATATTCTAATTATTTGAACATCATTCAACCCTATGCAAAATAATGATTCAAATTGAGAAACTCGTAAATGCATTCCAACTAAATTCTTGAAGCCATAAGAGGAGTGATCATACTTTAGATGTTTTAAAATTTCATTGACAACAACTTCAACAAACTCAAACTCAGGCCTGTTTAAAAATTGGAGAGACTCAGAAGGAAAAAAAAAGATCCTCTATAACTTGAAATAGTCTTCTCTCCTATCATTTATTTAGTTCAAACACATATCAGAATTGCTAATTCTTTAGCTATATGATTTGCTGCAATTTTCTGTGATTTCAAAAATCTTCATCTGTTAAGATTTTGAATTTAGGAAATTCTAAGCAGGTTATCAATCCTAAAGTGGAATATGATAGTGCAGGGAAATAATTCCATTCCTAGATTCACCTTAGTTAAAGATGTAAAGGAAGTTCAAGACCAATGATTCTCAAGAAATGGGGACTAATGATAATCCTAAGAAATGGGGAATTAATCAAAGATCATACATGTAAGCATTTTATAGTTTAGTGATTGCAACTTTTGCATTTCAATTTGGAAAAGACTGATCAGTTGGCTTATAAAGTTATAATTAAGCTGATGGAGATCAAGTGATATTATTGTTTCCTATTTTATTTATGAATATAAGATGAACATATAAGAAAATATTAATTTACTAGTAATGGATGATACCTTGATTCTGTGATGACATCTCCTGATAAATTGGTAGCTCTACTCAGAACATTTCTCCATATTCAAACTTTATCTACATTCTTATGCTTAGATAATGCCTCTCCAAAGCATCCTGTTTGGTTATCCACGTCTGTGGGATCTACATGGTAGAATATAGGAATTACCTTTTGATCACCCATGTCCCCGCATTCAAAGATCTTCACCAGCTCATCCAAGCACCAAGGGAAAGTTGCATAGTGTTTGGACAATATAACCACTGAAATGTATAACTCTTCAATGGCTTTCAAAATTGCTGGCTCTATCTCTTCTCCTCTGTCGAGTCTGTTATCTATGAAGGTAATAATTTCATGTTGTCGCAAAGCAGCATAGAGATGGCTAGTGAAATTGTTACGAGTATCTATACCCCTGAAACTAAGAAATACTTCATGCTTTATTGGCTTCCTAAAAGAAGAAGAGGAAGAGGAAGAAGCCATAACAAGTCTGTCCTATACTACACTTATTTTTTTTAAATGAAATACAACACTTGGTTTGTGAGTTTGGGAAAGGAAAACATAAATGCTGGATTTCATTTTACCTGCTTAAGAAGGGTCCTTGTTAATATTAAGTTTCGCATTTGAACATCCTAAGCAATTACTTGAAAGTTACTGGACAATACCTGATAACTTTGAATTGTATCCTTGCTTATGGAATCTGCATCAATAAGAGGAATGGGTAAAAGGGTGGGGTTTTCCCCATAAACACTCCGAAGATTAAGTCAATATTTGTATGGGAAATAATGATGAAGCAAATATAGTATAATAAAGTAGAATGGTGTTGGATGATGAGGTAATGATGGAATGATGGGATAATGTAGAATATGTTGAATATGTTGAATGAATTATCTCTCCCCCATACGATGAGATGTATATATAGAGAAAGATTAGACATAAACCTCTTAAGAATATGATTCCTTATAGTTGTAGGATTGCCTTGATTAGGAGACAAGTAGACTTCCTTTGTAGAATAATCTTCTTAATTGAGCATATTTTCCTTTGCTTGATGGACAAGTATTCTTGTTGATAGAGGAATATGAATGTGGGGTATCAAGTGTCCCCCCTGAAAGTCTGGTTGGATATTTATGTCCGAGTTTCTGATTCTGAGATTCTGAGCATTTCGAATATTTTGAGTATTCTGAGATTATGATGTATCTGAATTAGAATTGTTGAATAAGTATGTCTTGTAGACTATCATTCGAGATTTCTGAGAATAAATCTGAAAGATGACTTGTAACTCAGTAGAGGATTTGAGTGTCAAGAGATAAATGCCATTGCTAAGAAATCACTACTGCTGTTGAAGGATGACCTGAGGTGGCCAGCCTTAGTCATTAAATGTTAAGATGCTCGGTATACCAAGTCTTAGAAATACAGTGTCTGAATATCATAATTATGAAGTGCCAACTGGACTTAGATGCGTAATAATCAGATGCTCGGTGTTATGAAATGACTTGAGGGATTAACCCGTTACAGAAATGATTTGATGGGACCAACCATCACTGGAGTTTAGTGTTTGAGGCTTAGATGCTTGGTGCTATAGAAATGAGGCCCGAGTGCCATACCTCAGTGACTCAAAATGACCTGAGGGTGCTGACTTTGAGTTGATTAACCCCAGTACTATGCAGCGACCTGGGGACCAGCTTCAATTGCTGGAGTTTTGATGCTTGAGGCTTAGATCTCGGTGTTATGAAATGAGGTTCGAGTGCCTATGACTGTGTGGTCTCTAAGTGTTATGAAATAAGGCCTGAGTGCCTATGACTGTATGGTCTCTTGATGTTATGAAACAAGGCCTGAGTGCCTTTGACCATGTAGTCTCTCGGTGTTATGAAAAGTAGCCCGAGTGTCGTGCCAGCTTCAGTCACGAGGCTTAGATGCTTGAGGCTTAGATGCTCGGTGCTATGACTCGAGGCTTATATGCTCAAGGCTTTGATTTCTTGAGCATTATTTGATCCGACTTTGAGCGGGAGCACCATTAGTATTGCTTGACAGTGTCTCTAGTGTCATTTTACAATTTCTGCATGTTGATGCAGAGTAAGATTATCAACATGTCTGATTATTTGGACTGATTGGTGCTTGAAGGAGAATCTTCAGTAGAAATTTTCCTTATCTATAAGGATAAACAACAGAACAACAATTCTGGGATCGTTTAATTGATCTTAATTGATGGCCAGTCCTTGTGTAATAAATATATCAAATGTGATTGGTACATGTTTTGCATGGATAATAATCATAATCATCTGTGTATAGATGTGTAAGCATGCTTGTGTGACAAGCCATAATTATTCTTGTGAGAATAAGATGAAAAGCAAATAATTAAAAAATAAATAATTGAGAGAGAAACTTATCTCCTGATGTACTCTTGTCTTGCCTTTGAGTTTAACAAATATTTATATTCGTTGTTTGCTTTGCCTGAACGACTTTAAAGATGCCACCATGAATTTGGCTTATGTAAATTTGAATATCTGAGCCTCAATTAGGAAGTGTAATGTCTAAGTTTATGGCTAATTCTTTGGCATTTCTTGTATTCCAGCTTCATGAAGATATACTGTCCAAATATACTGCTTTGAGACTAATAGCTGGATCAAGGTCCCAAAGGCCATGATTTTTATCATTGATAGTGCTGAGTACTGACATTGAGGTGCACAAAGTAGCATATATGCTTGTATTACTTAACTGTAATTATAAATAATAAAAGAATGAGAATCTTGGGATTATTTGATCTCCCTTAGCAATTAATGGTCAGATCTTGATGTATTTTGAAGATATGCTAACATAATTAGCACATGTTTTCAAATCTTTATGCTCAAAGCTATAATATGGTGCATCTATATTTTTATAAGTGTGCATATATGAATAAATTCACTTGATGAGTCACAGTTACTCTAATAAAAAGAAGACTTAGCTTGATGATGATAATGCACTTTTTTACAAGCATGCATCTTTAAGCAGAGTTATGAATGTGTTTCATCATCAATATTTTATGAAAATAAAGAAATAATTGAGAAGAGAAAATGTATCTATTAAGGTGCTCTTGTCCCGCTCTTTGGTGTCACGAATATTTACGTTCATTGAAATTGTTTAGTTATTGTTGAGTATTTGAATGTCTCTCAATAATCTGTGTTGTTAATGTAATTTGACTGTCCAAGAACATCTTTATTACAGTCCTAGTTTGTGTATTTGTTTCCTTATTACTTCTTACTACCTTGAATTCATTACCCGAGAATGGCCTAATATGTCAGAGTTTCCAATTCTCGGACTGTATTGCGATGTTTGACATGGATATAATTAGGTGGAGTCTACAATGTATTTTACTGTGTCTTAGGTTAGGCTTCCTTACTTTATGTAGGCCTCGAGCTTTTAAAACTTGGTTGTCCCATAGTCATCCTTAGATGCAAGCAAACCATCTTAGCTTCTAGTGTTAAAAATTTGGAAATCAGGCTTGTTCTTAATAGCCCAAAATCTGAAGTCTTGGACACCCAGCTTTGATTTACTAGCACATATGACGACTTCACATGGCGGTATGTATTGAAGATTTTCCTATTGTATCTTATCATCGTAATCATCATCATCTTCATTCTTAGGTTCTTCAGATTTCATAGCTTTCATTATTCGCTATTCATTGCTCGGAGCCCGAGTGTTTGTAAAGTCATCGTTCGGTGCTCGATGCTCGGTGGAGCTCAGTTTTGTCTCTTTTGTATGCTTTCATGTTTTTTTTAAACTTAAGCTTTGTTTTATCTGAGGAACTCACTTGAAAGTCTGACTGTAACTAGCCTGCATTACTTCAATGCTCGTCAAGAATAAAATCAAAAAAATTCAGACCCAGTTGTTTAGGAGAATCAGACCTTGATGTCCGACTGTTTCGGATGCTAAGATATTTTGATGTTCAGACTAGGATGCCCTATTGTCTTTATGCTTTGATACTTTGAAGCTCGTCGCTTTGATAGATGTTCATAAGAGCGGATGTTCGGTATTCGATGCTCAGAGATCCATGTATCGTTTAAGATCTGACTTCTTCTATATATCTTCATCAACTTGTTTTTTTATTATTAAGGAACCTTTTGCTTCAGTTCTAAATCTGGTATTGGGGGTTGCTTGAATAGCTTCGTAACCAAATCTCCGAGACTTGAACTTTGATTTTTTAGCTCAGTAATCAATGGTAAGATCACTTGTGAGACTCATATAACGACTTAACATAGTCAAGTGACCTAGGTTTTATCTATCTAGCTCAGTGTTTATTTTATCAAAAATAAAATGAATTTGCTTGGAGTTTGACTCAAGTGAACGATTGTCTTCAAGTTTCGGTGGTGGATGCTCCTTAGTCCTGTGCTCATTGCCCAACTCTCTTTGCTGAAAGCTCTTCTAAACCAATTACTAGTAGGAGGAATGAAGGGACGCTAGCATGGAATCTAGGCTTTGTAAAATCTTCCGCAATGTTGCATCATTGCTCTTTTTTTTAACTGTAGCTTTAGACAATTCCGTTGAAAATTTGCTATCCATATATCTCTCTTTTATGGCTCTTATCTTAGCTTTCTCTTGAGCCTCTCTTTGACTAACAAGAATATCAATCCAAAAAAGTGTTAGCTTTGACCCTTTGTTTTTATCTGAAGTGCCACTATGAGTGGATTGAGACAAAGGAGCTGCTGATTTTGGTTCTTTCTGAAGTTTGAATCTTCAAGTATCTATTTTATTGTTCATCCATCAATATAAGCAAGAACGATGCATCTCGTTGAGTCCTATTGCCGTTCGGAACTGAAAGTGTAGATAGAAACATCAAAATCTGATTCTGAGTATTGGAAGAGATGCTCTTTTTGTAATTGTCTGTATACAATCCAAGGTACGTGCTAGCTCTCTAGCTGCTTGGAAATATATTTTGTTTATAAAAAGACCATGTACCGCTTTGCTTAGTCCCAAAACTCCCATACATGTAAATATATATTTCCATGAGTTCTGAAGTCGATGATAGAAAATAATATTTCCATAGCATGAGATCAATGAGAAATTCAATTCTTCTACAATTCACTTCGCCTGCAATTGTTTCCCTTTTGTCATTTGCATGAGCTATCTTTATCGAATGTTACAGCCATAAAATTATTGATCCTACTGATGTGATGCAGATTGGAAAGCATCACTCTGACAATCTCTGCATTATTTTAACCTAAATTTGTCATTGATGACTGAATTTTTATAAATGTGTTTGGAGAAAGTGTGATCATCGTCAAGCTAGGTTCTAGCAACCAATGATAATTCAAAATTTAATTCGATTTTTCCCACAGACGGCGCCACGTGATAACTCCAAATTGTATCCTTTCTTGTGAAACCTGCATCGACGAGAGGAATGGGTAAAAGGGCGGGGTTTCCCCTATAAACACTTCGAAGATTAAGTCAGTATTTGTATGAGAAATAATAATGAAGCAAATAGAGTATAATAAAGTAGAATGGTGTTGGATGATGAGGTGATGATGGAATGATGGGATGATGTAGAATATATAGAATATTTTGAATGAATTATCTCTCCCCCGTATGATGAGATGTATATATAGAGAAAGATTAGATATAAACCTCTTAGGAATAGGATTCCTTATAGTTGTAGGATTGTCTTTATTAGAAGACAAGCAGATTTTTTTTGTAGAATAATCTTCTTAATTGAGCATATTTCCATTTGCTTAATGGACAAATATCCTTGTTGATAGAGGAATATTAATGTGGGGTATCAATACCTATAAACTCAAATGAAGCAAAAGTTGGTCAAATTGAACGACCAATTGAACACTTTACAACACACAATATTCTAAGCAATTACTGGACAAAATCCTATAAACTCACATGAGGCAAAAGTCGGTCAATAGGACAACATGTGTTAAGATTTTGACTTTTCAACACAGAAGGAGGAGGCATGTTCTCATTCTTTGAGTTGGAAAAATTAATTAAGTGAAATAATTAACTGGATTAATTAAAATTTAATCAATTATGTCTGATTTAAATCAACACTAGTCATTAATTAGCGTTGTGATGGCTTGCAATGAATAAAATAGAACATTATATATGTATAAACTATTTTAAAATAACTAATTAATTAATTTTACTAAATTAAAACTATAAATTAATTCAATATAAAAATTATTATAATAATTTTATTTAATTGTCTTTTACTAAAATACATATATATTTTTCATATACATAAGTACTAATTAAATAAATAAAATAAAAAATAAAAAGTCGGGCAAAGGCCTGTAACTAGTCTTTGCAGATAAGAGAAGTATTACATCTATTATGAACTCTAATGATACGAACGTGGTTAACTTGTACCAAACCCGTATTCAATCTTGATAACCTTGCCAATGATTGTTCATAAACCAAGCAAAAGAAAACTCTAATCCCCAATAAGACCCTCAAATAACCTGTACTTAAGAACCTTAATTACAAAGAATTAAAGGTTGTTTAATATAAACCTAAGATTAACTAAGTCAATTTTAAGTCTAAATTAAACTAGGTTTGAATGTACCAAGCCTTCACTTGATAAATT
>CATIWM010436450.1:0-10053 GCA_949671775.1 Mallotus repandus
TTGGAATCGCCGTCCTTCTTTCTCGTCACCTCCTGCACCAGCACCGAAATACTTCTTACCTATAATCATCCTGAGAAGCGCATTCATGTTCAAGTCCGAGAACCATGCCTTCATCTCAACCATCTTTCCATTAAGCTTCCAAGATTGGTACAAACCTTTTATGGAGGATTCAACTTCTTGAATCCTAATATGATTTATTTGATCAACGCGGTTAGAGAGCAATTCTTGATAGCAAAACTTCCGCATTTCGCGCCAGTATAAACCGCCTGCAGGAGTGAAAGGAAAAAAAGCATAGTTGTAGCCCATTAGTTTCGCTGACACTAGCGGTGGACGAAAGATTAAACAGGAGTCATTGGCAGTGAATAATTCATTAGTAATCTCTGAAGCACTCACAACCAATACAGAGTGTATCCCTATCTTTAAGGTGAAGATTGGACCATACTTGTCAGCTAGATTAGCCAATGTTATGTGAGGAAGATTTGATGCTGATAATAAAGGCAAGTGACCTATTATAGGCCATGCGCCCCATGGTTGTGGTGGTGCAGGTTTTAATTTCCTCACTAGATAGAATAAGAAAGTTGTTGCAAATAGGGAAAAGATCCCAGTTATGATTGTGTTAAAATTTGGAAGAATCAAATCCATTAATTCCTGCTAAAATGAGCAAATAGAGAAAGAGGGGGTGAAGAATTGAATGAACTGATAAAAGCTTGTTACGTTGGTGCATGTATATATACTGAAACGGAAATGTTTCTTGTCGGGGGCCCATGACAAACCGGCAAATAAACAATTGCTGGGGCCTTGTGATTTTACAAAAAAACCACTTAAAAAACAATTAGCCCCTGATTGCGGGGGTAAATTCGTTCAAAGAGAAAAAAAATCAATAAAAAATGCGGACCGCTGCAAATTTCTATCAGTGTATGTACCTTAAACCAATATGCATGGGATGAGAAATAAAATAATGAATTATAGAACTCATTTTAACATATGTATACTTTAAATCAATAAATTATTTTGCCAACATATATCAGAAATAAGTAAAACTTTTTCTAACCGAAATAAGTAAAAGTTTTTCTAAGTATCATATTTTTAAAAAAATAGTACTTATTTACAAGTAATAGTCAATTTCTCCGGTTTGTTAACTTAAAGAGTGGAAATATAATAGCACATGGGTTTGTAGATGGGCAATATATCATTAATCTTGTACGGTGTTTTTATATTTTTTTAATAGAAAAATTATATGATCTGAAATTTAATATATTGTATAATAGAGGTAACTCTCTTATTTTTAAATTGATTATAGCAAAAGTTGTACCATAATCTATATATCCTTATAAAGGAGTTACCACTTAACTATTCTCTTAGTGACTTAATATGATGTTTTTGTTTGATTGTTTCAATGGTATTTTTGTATGATGTTTTTGTTTGATTGTTTCCAATGATACATGTTTTCAGAAAAATAATTTTAGAAACCAAAAGTTGTTAGAATCAATTGATTGAATATCCATGTCTATAAATTAAAATGCTTGTAATATTTAAAATTTAAAAAAATTATTTACATTGATTATGTTATATTTTATAGTTAGTTTTGTATATTTTTATAAAATATTTTATATTTAATCAATAAAAATAAGAGTTTCAACCTAAACAAGAATTTTCCTTTAAAATTTTACAACAAGCATCAAGCTTAGAGTATACAATCAAAATTCTGAATTGAAAAATGTTATACGGCATGCATTTGTACTAGACTTTATGGTCGAAATTTTTATACAATTGATGTGCGTATTATTTACGTGTCTTAGAGTTGAATTTTAATAGATTATAAATAGGAAATAATTTAATTTAAACAGTTTTTTGGGTCTAATTAGAAATTTATTTAGTAATTAGTATTTGATTATGATTTTTATTATTATTTATCTATTTAGGAAGATATATTTAGTTTTTAATTAATGTTTATCTTTTGTAGGTAGACCCCGGCCAATTAAGGAAGAAATGAGGAATTTAAAGTTAAATTGTCAAAACTTCCAAAAGATTCAAGCCATTTGCAAGCCATATTTGAGCCATGCAGAGCCAAATTGCATTTGGATGATTAGGAAGTTGTGTGATAATTAAGAAGTCTCCTATTTTGTAAATTAAGAAGATTTGAGACCAAAGTGGACTCTTCCTAACCCTAGTTCTATATAAAGGAAATTAAAATACCTTTTGAGGATACAAAAGAGGAGAAGGGAGACGCAGAGGCACGATACAGAGACGGCTGAAGGAAGATCGACAATTGTTAAACAACTTTATTTTTATTTCATCTTTTTATTTTTCTTTATATTTTGTTTATGGATTTCTCTATAGTCATGCGCGCGGCTAATTTTCTTTTAGAATCTTGGTTAGGAGTAGCTATTCCATTGAACACAAGTACTTTTTATTTGATTTGAATTTCAGTTAATTCTTTGTGTTGCAATATTGTCTAGTTATCATTCTAAGCCTATTTGATTGCTTGTTTACAGATAAATTCACCAACGAGAGTTAGAGGAATTTATTAGCTTAAAAACACTTAGAACTTAGATCACTCGACCATGAGAGTAGGCGAGCTCTTCGAGGAGTCATGACAGTTTAATCACGGTGACAAACTAATTGCTAAAAATCTTAATGAGCTAGGATTAACTTATTAATCACGAGAGTATGTTAGATTTTAATCCTTGCATGCTTAATTGAACTTGAGAGAGTCTTTAGGTAATTTAGAGCAATTACCCTTAACTTAATTCAAAAGATTATTTATTTTATAACGTGTTCAAGATTAGAATAGAATAATGAAACTAAACCTAGAGTCTAAGCATTAAATATTCGATTTCAGTTTAGTTTATTTAGTTGTTATTTATATTTTATAATTGCTCAAATTCTTTTACTCGGTTTGTTAGCTAAATTAGAGGTAAAAATAATTGGTAGTCAATATACAATCTTCGTGGGAACGATATCTTATGTACTACAATCACGACTCGTGCTCTTGCGAGTTTTGAGAGCAACAATTGATTAACTCTGAAAACATATATACAAAGATACAAATAGCTAGCAGTTGGTTAAAGGGATAACCATGAGTAATAGTTGTTACAACAAGAATAAAAGTAGTCACAACAAGAAACAATACAGAGCTAAACCTTAATCTTATCACTCTTATCAATTAAATCAACAAAAAAATTTTACATGATCAATTCTTGGTGTTGCAGCTAGTAACATATCATGAGTCTTTTTTTTTTTTTTTTTTTGCATTTGGTGCATCTGGTATCCGATATCTTGTAGGACCTGCTAATTCGGATTAGATTTGGGTAAGATTCCAAAGGGCAGCAGAGGTCTCTCCATTAGTATTTAACGCTTCTGCATACGGTAGATTTCAAACCCAAAATCTAACTTAAGCAACATCAGACACTAACCATCTAATCTAACGATCATGGGTCATGAGTCACTTTCCATTTGAAGGTGTCAATTAATTCAAAGATGTAGTTTTGGAAGCTCATGTAATATAAAAAAAAAAAATCAAATACATCTCATCTAATAAAAACAAACAAGAAATCAGTAAAGAAGTAATTGAATAATAACTTCTCTTCAAACATATTTTAAAATGTAAGATTCGAATTTTATTGTCATCTATTTAAAAGAAATAAATTATCTTATATTATATAGTATGTCAATACTTAAGTCATATTACTTCTCTATTAAAAAAATCTTTTATCAACCATGTGAGACGCATCCATTTTGTCATAAAGAATCATACATTGAAATTTACTTGTAATCTAATTTAATTGAACCCTTCAAATTCAACGTCTAACTGTTGTATTCAATCAAAAAAAAAAGTCAATAACTAAGTCTAATCATCCTTGTTCTTGTCTCTTCCATTCCAAGGCACATTAATTTGCAAGTCTTGGAATTTAATTTGGATTCATGTATCATAATTTCAATTGACATTTTAATAAAATTAAATAAATAAACGAATAAAACATCAATTACTTTCGATTTTAATCAAAATTAAATTAAAATTTTTAGTCTTTAAATTATTGCCAAATTATAAATTAAAAACAACTTAAGGAGTGAAGTTAGAATTTTAATTTTTTTCATTTTTTATCTAAATTACTAGTATATAGAGTACTCTAACTACTATAATTTAATCATAATAAAATTATAAAAGATAATAAAAAATTTTCAACAACTATAATACAATTGCATATATTATAACACAAATTTAAATATTACTTAATTAAAAATAATTTCCATCAACTGATTTTAACGATTGATGGTAAGTTTTTCATCTTTTTATTAAGAAAAAGTAACTATCAGATCTAAATTGCATTTAATAGGACTTTGGATCCACTTGTCTCCTTGTTAAAATTTAAAAAAAAATAAAAAAATAATAAATTAGTGGTCCATTTTAGTCCCTATAAAATGTCAAAATCTCAATAAATGTCATTTTGGTCTCTTCTTCCGCGTTATAACCGTTTCTCAGTTGTGGGCTTTTCTGTTCATCTCAGCTCAGGTCACAGCTAATTAAGCTGAATATTTTTTTTTTTTTCAGTTCAAGAGCGGTGATGTTCGTGTGCGGTGGTCCCCACAATGAACTACGTTGAGGACCCACAGATTTCCAATCCCTCCGTGGCTTCTATTATTGTTACTTGCGCACACGTGAATTCACCATCTTATTCACACGTGGCATTGTATTATTGGACGGTCACCTGTGTAGATAGCCGTCTCCCACATGGAGGAAATCAAGAACAATGCTAAGACGTGGGGCCATTTTTTTTTATTTGTTTTTGAAACATTATCTTACACAGTATGATTTTTAATCAATATCTCTATAATATTTTACGTACAATTTTGCACTTCATCTTTATTTTTTTTCCTTTTATTTTTTGCAATTTTTATTGAGCTGTTTTTGATATTTTATGATTCTAAATTCCATATAATAGTACGATCCAATTAAATATAACATATAATTTACGAGTAAATTTTACTATAATAAATATTGAAATTAAAATATTGTTAAGAAAAACAATTGGTGTCGCAAAAATTATGTTATAGATATTTATTTTTCTAAGACATTTTTTATAAAACGTTTTAAAATATAAGTAATTAGAAATACTTTATAAAATGTTTCAAATTAAATCATTTCTAATTGTAGGTTTTTATATGATTGATATATCATTTCGTAGTCTTATAGTTGACATTCATCCTTAAATTTATATTAGAAATATATCATAAAATATTATACACATTCAATCTATTTATTTTCAATAAAATATTATGTTGTGAAAATATCAGTAAATAAGAGTAAAAAAAAGAAAGAAAAATAGACACAAAGATTTAATAAGATTTGACAATATGCCTATATTCTCGAGTGCGAGCGGCTGTAACTTTTTTTATTATTCAGAAAACTACATACTAAGATTACAAATATATGTTGTATATATAATATAATAGGTCAGTACATATTACTAAATCACTCCGTTCCTTATTTACGCTTCCTTACTCCACTCCGCTACACTCCAACATCTGTCCACTCACTACTACACATAGCCATGCACAACTTATCATATTTCATGAATTTACATTTGACCCCCTTTTTTTTAACTAATTAAAGTCAATTACATTATTTTTTTAATTTTCTTTTGGTACAAAAAGAGGCAAATAGTCTACTAATTCTCATTCGAGAGTGTGCAACACCAATCATATCATCAAAAATTCATTATTGTACACCAAAAAAGAAAATTATTCAATTAAAGAAAAGGAAGAAATTAAAATTTTAAGTTCTTCTAAACCCATCAAAATAATAAACTAACATTGGTAAATCTATATTGGGAACAACGAAGCTATCAAGAGTTTTTTCTAATTCACTTTACTTTCTAGAAAAAAAATTGTCTTTATCTCCTACTTTTTAGCATTCTTTCTATAGTTTATACATTTTAATTTCTAACAATTTATCCCCACTAAATTTATATTCTATATTGGTCTCTAAAAATTTCTACTTTAGTTTGCTGACCAATATTTGATAAGAGTTAGTCCTGGCATATAGCCCCCAATTGATGTCCAATTGCAGTTCAATTTCTGATACCGTAGGTGGTGAAATTTCCTTATTTTTGTTAAAGAAATAATAATAATATACAAAAATTCTGAAATTGTTATTTGGATGAATCGATAATAGTTGGGGTAAACAAAGGGATATAGTCACATAGGGAACCTCTCAGAAGGGTAAATAAATAAATAAAAAATGTACTGAACAGTGGTGGACCAAGAGGCATGAGTAGAGCATGGACCTTGAGCAGGTCGGCTAAATAGGATCAGCCCAACCCCACAACATGGCTCTTTGACAACTCTACTTCTACTACTCCTCCTCCTCCTCCTATCACCTTCTTCTTTAATTTTATTTTCAGGGTAACCTGCTCTTTTATTAAAGTCTTGTTTCGGTTCATAGAATGTACCTCTATACGCCATGTCGGCAAAAAGTCAAGATAATAAGAAACCACCCCTCCAGTTGTGACCACCACCACTGCCTGCAGCTTGAAGGTGCATTT
The DNA here is from genome assembly GCA_949671775.1 of Mallotus repandus. Taxonomy (NCBI): domain Eukaryota; kingdom Viridiplantae; phylum Streptophyta; class Magnoliopsida; order Malpighiales; family Euphorbiaceae; genus Mallotus; species Mallotus repandus. The sequence continues at coordinate 6,546 of CATIWM010436450.1, forward strand.
AGGGCCCTTTGTAACTTGAGTCTACAAAAGTATGAATTGAACTCATAATCTTTTAATATTTTGAAGCGAGTTTCTTAGGCTATTCAAACTTCGACGACTTTGAGACCAAATTTTGGTTGTAGCTAAGTAAAGATTTTCAAATTTCATTTTCAAGCATGAAAGTGATATATTTGTCGCATACAATAGAATATAGCTCTTGCTTGCCTCTAGCAAATTTCCGAAGGGAAGGACCAAATAGCCCGTATAGTGAAAGGATGGCGAAAGGACCCTTATCATTACTTTCAAATGAAGAGTCACTGTCCTTACATTTTCTAGAACTGGCCAGTGGGATCCTAGAATTCTTCAAGCTGGCTGCCCAGGGTAGTGATCAATGATGCCAACTCCCATGTGTGTGGGACAGTTGGTGCACTTCATACCGTAGCTATATATGTCAACATTTTTAGTTTAATTTGTGTTTGTGGTAATTGTTCCTTCCTCGCCAAATTTTGTAAAATGTCTTAACTTATGAAACTCAGTCACACATTTCATAACCAATTACGGAGTCAGAAAATTATTTTAAAAAATATAGGAAAAAGTTTTTTTTTTTTTTTTAAAAAAAATTAAGTTCTCAGAGGGTCAAAATGAAAAGTATAAAAATTTACAAGGGAGAAAAAGCTTTATTTGACAAGTTGTCCATGATACATAAGCCGGACCAAGTTGAGCCTGAATTTTGTTCAGGCCTTTGGGCCAACATTCAGTTGCTGAGTGCAGTCCATACTTAATCTAAGTTGGGCTTCATGGTTTCCAGATTCCAACTGAAGATGAAAAATGAAAGAAGTACCTGAGAGGACATACTAATAAGAATGGATTAACAGGCAATCCATTATAATTCTAAGTTTCTTACCTAGACCAGTTTCATGATAAATCACACCAATAGAAATATGTTTTATTATGAATTTCATTACTAATGAATATGGGTTCACATAAACTTGATTTATGTAAAAGTTTCTTGATTGTATATATAAACTTTATTTGGTTCAAAAAGTTTTTGAACTAACATTGACTTTTTCTGATTTCTAAGGCATACTTTTTTTTTAAACTGGTTGAAGTGGTTTAATTTTCTAATTTTTTTCGATCGTCTAATCGATATTTCATTTATAAAAATTGTAAAAATTTTGAGTTTAAATCCTCATAGCATCATTTTCTAATATTGATAGAAATTTACTATCTTTATAGTTATATTGATAGAAATTTACTATCTTTTATAGTGAATGATAAAATATAACTACAGTTTATTGTATTTTACAATTTTTTTACAATTTTTTGAATTATATAAAATAGGAACAAGACATACTTCATCATAAAACCATATGATAATATTGTAAAGACATATTAATTCTTATAACTTAAATACACACTTCACAATTAATGTGAGATCCTGAATGACCAATCTCATTGTACAAATTTTAAAAAAATAGACAAAGATGGTTTTATTATTAATTTGTGCACGTTATCTTCTAGCAACTCTTCTAATTTTTCATCGACGAAATATACAATTTCACTCTTAAACTTTATTCAATTATTCTTATCATTTTTCAACTTTTATTTTATTTAATTTTACCTCTTAATATCTATTTTTCACTTATTTAGTCATTCTTGCACACAAAATAAATGTGTGTATTTAACTCGCACTGAGATTAAATAAGTAAAAAATAGAACTTAAGAGGTAAAATTAAATAAAATAAAAGTCGAGAGATGACATAAAATAATTGAGTAAAGCTAATGGGTGAAATTATATATTCCGCCATTTTTCATCACACAATATGTACTACTTAAAGCTTTTCCAAAAAAAAAAAATGTACTACTTAAGGCACCTCAAATATTTATACTTGCCAAGCACTTAAATTGATCTTATTGGTATCTTTCTCAGCATTACATGAAATCGAATATAGTGATCATAAACAAGTTAATGGAATAAATTTGCAGGTTTAGTAAGTGGGAGATCTGTGGTTGAGATAACTATATGCGAGACTTCGTTGTTTTTTGAGACCATATTAAATAGCTAGGCGTTATTCATTTTGGCATTTGAACTGAACACCATGACATGAAAGCCAATTCTATACTAACGAGGCATCTCTCTTGGATAGCAATTGCACACACAAAGAAGGCATCCACTTTTGTTTCTTGTTGGACCCTTATTTATATTCACTATTGTCTCTTCAAACAATAGATTCTATACCTACAAAACATTGAGCTTTTTGTACTACACCATAAAAAACGACAAAAAAAATTTACAAAATTCAATTACAAACAAAACATTTAGATTAAACACAATATATAATTAAAATGCAAATAAAAATTTTAATGTATTGTAATAGTTAGAACACAAATCCACACACAATCGTTGTTTCCTGATTAGGATGAATAAGCCACGATTTTGTAGAAACATCAAGTGATCCTTCACGCTCCGCTATATTATGTGAAAACCACGAATGGCCAGTGACCATTTTTTAGAGATGTATCGATTAACTATTGGACGGTAACATCACGCTCCAAAACTGAGTGTGGTTAAGCATTGGTATAGAAACAAAGCCCTGAGAGTGAGACTGACAGATCTGCCTTTCATTCCTTAACTTCCAATTAGTATCTTTTTTCTTTTATTTTTTGTCAGTGAAAAAGTAATTTAAAAAACTCAGGCACTTTAATTATAAAAAATGAAAAGTATTACTGAATAGGGTAGCAAAATAAAAAAGGAAAAACTCAATTTTTGGTCCCTTAATTTTGCGAGTTTTTTCTATTGAGTCCCTGTCTTTCAATTTTTCTCTATTTGATCCCTTTCTTTTTATTTTTTTCATTGAATCCTCATACTTTCATTTTTTATACATTGAATCCCTCCGTCAAAATTTTAGTTCCTATATTTTAACATTATATATAATTAAGTCCTTATAAAATATATAATTGACTCCCTATATTTTTAAATTGTACTAAATAAATCCTCAAAAGTTTCATTTTTTGCCAGTTAAATCCTTATTTTTTACTTTTCTATCTTAATTATTAAAATTTTAAAATGCATTTTTTTCATTAATTTTTCTCATATAGTTAAAATATAGGCCATTTATTTATAATAAAGTTGTATTAATATATATATATATATATATTAAAAAATATTTTTAAAATATGTATAATAGAAATCCAAGTTAAATATATATGATAAATATTTTTTATCTATTTTGATACAAAATATTTTAATTATTCATCAGCATTTATATACCTAATTAATAAATTTGTAATTCCATTAATTTTTTTTCACTAAAGTAAACTAATAAAACTATTAAGAATCTAAATCATTATTTTTTTAATTATTTTCTTATCTAATTTACCTTTAAGTCATTTAATTATAATTTGAAACTTTTTAATTTGGTGAAGCACAAACTTCTATATAATCATTCACTTATAAAAATATTAAATAATGTTATAAATATTTTCATATTTTCTAATTGATAGATAAATTTAATAAATAAAAGTATTT